>OW052245.1:35336585-35524085 GCA_932526585.2 Philonthus cognatus | reverse complement strand
GTAGCGCAGCGACCCGAGACAAATTTTCTGGGCTTTTCTAAACTCGAAATTTTACTTCATGCGCCACGCGTATAAAACACTGTAATATTTTCAAATTTATGTATATTCGAACTTCACTTAAAATCTGTGTTTTATACGCGTGGCGCATGAAGTAAAATTTCGAGTTTAGAAAAGCCCAGAAAATTTGTCTCGGGTCGCTGCGCGACCCTCGACAAATTTTCACGGGGCTTTTCTAAACTCGAAATTTTACTTCATGCTTAGTCTGGGAGTGGAAAACCCTCGTTTAAAGCTTGAAATTAAACTCTTTTAAAAATCAACGAATGTCAGAAAATTTACAGCTAAAATAATTAAGAAAAAGTAATGTGATTTTATAAAAATAATGACATACCATGGAATTGATACAACAATTGCGGATTGCAAAATAGCACAAGATATTGCTGTTACTTGATTAACGACAAAAAGCATAATGCAAACATCGTGATAACTGTGGTCTGCATAATACCACTTTATTAAGAGGATTTTTTCTTGTATAGTGTAAATCATTTCGAAAACATTTACTTTAATCAAGTGTTCCAATTCCATGGCATGTCATTATTTTTATATAATCACATTACTTTTTCTTAATTATTTTAACTTAGAGAAACTTAAAGTGATAAACGTTAATACGAATGAATTCAGGAAAAAGGTAAGTACATTTTGTTTCTAAAATAAATAGGGGAGCCAAAATTTGAACATTTTAAAACTTACATGGGATTTTCTATGTTGCGTCCGCCAAGTTAACACCCGGTATATTTTTAAATGTACTCCATTGACTGAATAAGTAAAACAATAAATTGGCAAATACGTGTCAAAATCTTCAAATCAACTAAAAATGTATAATTATGTTTTTTTCCGATTTCTGCGATTTTTTTTAATGGATAAAATTCAATCGTACTCAGAAAACATCAAAATTAAAAACCAATATCTCAAAAATTACAAGTTATTAATTTAAAAACATATTTTTATTTTATATTAAATCTATAAAAGCAAGAGACGATTATAAAAATTGAAAAAATATTAAAAATAGTTAAAGTTAACATTAAGCAAATAAGACTATTATCTTTACAAACATTTTCACTTAGTTTGAAGTTTCGAACGAACGTTTCCACTCCCAGACTAAATAAAGTAATATTTCGGGAAGGATGAAAATTTGGTTTGGTCGCGTAGCACAGTGTGGCCGATTCGCATCGGTGCGGCCAGCCCCCCGCGGGGGGGTCAAAATAAAACTTAAAATTTTGCATTTCTGTTAGTATATCTATTTTTAGCATACTTTAAAACATAGAAATATGGAATATCATTTACGTAAGTAGTTATCTCAACAATAATTGGCAAAGTTGAACAATTTATGCTAATGAGTTTGGTAAGAAATAAGCGTTCTAATAATTTCAATACTAAAGCCTTACAAATAATTTCCAAATAGTTGTTTTTTTTCTGAATATAATACTTTTCAATAGAACAGAAATTTTATCAAGAAGAAGTAAAATACCTTAGATATGAATTTTTAAAAATGATCATTTTTAAAAATGAAATTACAACTTTGTTGGACTCGCAGTCCTGTTAATCAAATAGGAATGTAATACTGCTTAGATCATGATATTCTGTAATTATCTATCTATCTAACCATGTCAACCTTTTTTTTAAGTCGATCCATCCGCCGAAGTTATGATTTTTTTTCCACCGAAGGATTACATTTTTATACAAATTGGAGCGCGTTACATACGCATGATAAACAGCCGCGCGCCGCGCCACACAAATGCCAGTCTAAATTCAATTCAACGCAAAGAATTATTACAAGAAAAAATATTTTCATAAGTTAACTGTCATTGTATTATAATATTAATAATTTATTTTAGTGATTATTAATTTTAACATATTCTTTTATTGGGGATTAAAGTGAATAAACTTTCATATATGTATGTACAAACTCACCTAAAAATTCGGCCATTCGCATTCCTCTTCCGGATCAATATCTTCTTCTGAATCGATTGAATCAACATTCGGGGAAATTAATGAAATTACCTCATTAGGCAATTCTCTTTTCTTCGGTATAGGTGCACTTATTTGTGAAGATATTTACGGATCGGACCAAACCAATAACATTTTAAATAAATCATTTATTGTATTTTGCCGTGAAGTTTTTCTTGTATGGTGCTCTCGAATTCTTCTATAAATTTTGTTACTCGATTCTTGAGCTTCTTCTGTTAATTCCCCAATGGGCACCAAGAACTCACTTAAATTTGCGATCCGTGTATTAGTATTTTGTGAACACGTACAGGCATACGGTACCACCCATACAGATAAACAAATAATTCTGCTGTCTCAAAAGTATACTTGTCAAAAGCTGTTAGACTGATATCACAGCCACTTGACAATGTAATTAAAATATTTCCGAACCGTCTTATTAAATTTTCGTCGATTTGTGTGATTTTGGCTACAACTTCGGGATTGTGAAAAAATCGCCTTGCTGTATTTCCAGTGTTTGATGTCCCTGTACCCTGTGTTACAGTATCCACGCGAATTCCTAAGGCTTTTCAAAGTTCTTTTTGAATATTTCCTTTTCTAGCGATCATAATTTCTCTTTGCTCTTGTGGCATTTTGTGTGTAGTGGGTTTTTTCCACTCTAGTTTGTACGAAATGTGCAATATACATTCCAAAAATTTTATCCAGGCATGCAGTAATGAGATTCCGTATTTAAAATTACTTTGTTTTGGTGTCATTTTTCTGATATTTTCTAAATCATTCATCTGGGTAGGTTTACAATTGCAGATAAAACAATTTGAACTCGAAGTTCCTGTCAAAGCATTCATTACTTTGCCATCAACCATTGTGAAATGTAACTCGAATGTAACAATAATTTGTTTGGTGTCAATTTCATAAGTAAAAGCCTGTAATTTTTCCACTTCACACTCTAATTTTCTTACTTCATCCTTAATATTTTAAATGCTTTCCTTCATATATAAAAATTTTATAGGACGACAAAACTTTGTCGACGATGGCTTAATATTTTTCCATAAAATCGAATCTTCCTTATCCAACATTCTTAAAGGAACTAAAGAGAAAAGAAACACGCTTTTGTCACTATAGTCCTCGTCATCTTCAGTGCTGCTTTCACTAGATTTTGTTTGCATGAATTTACTGTGCCCAGAACTACCATCACAGCCGTATTTACAAATCATACGAATCGTAGTAACGTTATTAAAATTTAATAAGATTATATTTTTCATTATTCTTATAAAAAAATGCTCCAACAAATTTTGTAAAGATACCGAAGCACACTTTATATCAATATATATTTCATTTGGATAACAACGTTCTTTTGCTGCTTTAACAGTTTTGTATGATGGCAAAATATTTTTAAAACCACGTAAATGGAATTGATGCCTCAATGTGTTATAATTTTGTACACTTAATTTCATCGATGCCATCAATGCCAAAGCATCATCATCTGTAAAAGGCTTAGGATCTTCACTAGATGATATTTTGTTAAACATTTTACAAATTTGGTCTGTATCTGGCCTGTTTCATGGATTAAAGTAGCCGCTGACCTTTTATTTTGTTGTCGTAATATACTGCTGGCTGCCGAAAAAATAATCTCTGAAGGATTTTCTTCAATCATCGCGCTGACTTTTCTTCTCTTTTTTCTCTCACTGATTTGAATGAATTCGCCTAAAGTTGAAGGCCCTGGTGTAGGTTCCATATTTTTAATATTTTCTGCGATTGAATGTGTTTCAGCCTCAACATTATCTTCAATAAAGATTTTATTTAACCATTGTTCATTTTTCTTATTGAAATTATGTAAAGAATACTGTGCACATTTCCATTTAGTTCTTGCACTTCGACAAAAATTACCAAGCTTTATATTAGTTCTGTCTAAATCACTTATAACATATCCCTGTTTTATAATTTCTTGTTGTAAGAGAACAACAGACTCTTCAAGGGATAATTTAGAGAGTTTATTATGATTATACCACGCAGTAAAAAGTGTTCTATTTGTAATAGTCACCATGATTTCGAATCACTAACACGAACACAAAGCGAAGAATAATATTACTAATATATAAACTATTGTCACTAGAAATTAAATTAAGAATATCACAAACACTATTAATAACAAATAAGTTCAGTTTACAGATTCAAGAACGAAAACACATTTGCACTGGGCGAAATCGTGTTAACTTCTGAAAAAGTTTTCAGTTCTTCAGAAAAATATTTTATGATCATATTAGGAACATCTGTTTTCAAAATTCTAGAAAACGCCTTCAAGAATGTGAAGAAAGGACTCAATGACCCGCACCATAAATCAGCATCGAGATAACAAGTGGAGTGTCACCCTTGAGTTTTATTATTTCCAGAATCGAATGAATATTTACTTGTAAAGGTTACATTGGAGAAAAATCTACCCTTTGTATTTGTAAAATAGTTATTTAATTTAAAAAATAATAATACTGCATATTCATTTACTAATTAATTAATTAAACTAATAGCCGATAGCCATTATTAAGTTCACGGGAAGGTGACGACGATGGCTAGGCGCGTTGTATTTATCCTGCCCGCGTATGTAGCGCGCTCCAAATTGTATAAAAATGTAATCCCTCGGTGGAAATAAAATCATAACTTCGGCGGATGGATCGACTTAAAAAAAAGGTTCACATGGTTAGATAGATAGATAATTACAGAATATCATGATCTAAGCAGTATTACATTCCTATTTGATTAAAAGGACTGCGAGTCCAACAAAGTTGTAATTTCATTTTTAAAATTGATCATTTTTAAAAATTCATATCTAAGTTATTTTACTTCTTCTTGATAAAATTTCTGTTCTATTGAAAAGTGCCTTACTCATATTATATTTAGAAAAAAAAACAACTATTTGGAAATTATTTGTAAGGCATTAGTATTGAAATTATTAGAACGCTTATTTCTTACCAAACTCATTAGCATAAATTGTTCAACTTTGCGAATTATTTTTGAGATAACTACTTGCGTAAATGAATTCAAATTCCATATTTCTATGTTTTAAAGTATGCCAAATATAGATATACTAACAGAAATGCAAAATTTTAAGTTTTATTTTGAACCCCCGTGGGGGGCTGGCCGCACCGATGCGAATCGGCAATAGCGTGCGTAGCGCTACGCGACCAAGCCAAATATTCATCCTTTTTTTAACTCGAAATTTTATTTCATGCGCCACGCGTATAAAACAGTGATTTAATAAGGAGTTTAAAAACACAAAAGACATTTTTTTATTTATTTCTCACAATTAATTCGAATTATTTTTGACGATTCGAATCCTTCTGTAAGTATTCCAATCCTTTTGTAAGTATTCGAATCCTTTTATAGATATTCGAATCCTTTTATAAATATTTGAATCCTCTTATAAGGATTCGAATCAGCCGCATTTAGATTCGAATACGAATCGTCTTAAAAAATTGTAACGAATCCGCAACACATCCTCTAATTGGATTCGAATCCAGGATTCGAATCCTAAATAATTCTAATCCTGCCCAGCTCTGCTATTAACACTTATTATTCAATTTTAATAAAAAATCCTTCTGCCTTTATGCCACCTTTAGCCATAACAAAGCGTGATCCTATTGCATGAAATAAAGTTCGAAAATAAAACACCACTGAAACAAACAAAAGCACGAGATGATCACCTCTTGTCCAACATTGCATCATGCTCGCGTTACCGACCAATCAGGGGATTCCCCCTCAGCTTCCACGTTGGCTCTCCAATCGCCGCCGCCGAAAGCTTCCAACACAAACCTGCTGACCGGCATCCAGCGTGGAACTAAAACAATCCTTCAGTATAAATACACCTGCCGAAAACGAAACTACACAATAAGCACATTGTACCCACATGAAACATACGCAGTATCAACAAAGAAAGCTTCTATTTTAAGTGAATCAATTAATAAATTATTAAAGAGAAAAGTTTGAGAAAGTTTATTAAATTTGAAAAAATCGAATACTTTAAAGCAGTGCGCGATCAACACTTTTAAGCAGCGAAATATTTAGCATAACGACGAAAACTATAATGATAGTGTTGTGCGCGCAAAATCAAATCAACCACCACTTTTTGGTTAAACGAAATCAAAAGACGTTTTTTAATATCAACAACCATAATTCAAAACCAAGATTACATTGGAATTGTCCTGGAACGTACACCGTTGGAGTAAACATGTAAGGAAATACAATATGCTTTATAAAAAACTAAGTACTTACTGACTAATTTAAGACCCAATCAATAAATAAGTAACGACTGGTTTCGAAACCACAATAAGTTAAATAATTGTCGATAAAATTAAGCAGGATAATAACAAAATAAATTATGTAGTAGGGTAATAATCATAACATACTCATACTAATGTAATAAAAGTAGTATGAGTAAAATGTAATAGCTATCTATTACATTTTATTTATACTACTTTTATTTCATTGAGTATGTTATGATTATTACCCTATTACATAATTTATTTTGTTCTTATCCTGCTTAATTTTATCGACAATCACTTAACTTATTGCATGTAATAAAGCAGAATGATAATCGAAAAAAACGTAAGTTCTAAAAAAATAAGTAGGTAATTATTGAAAAGCGTGAGTCATTCATCAATTTCCCGGAATCCTCCCCCTTCTCCACCAACGACAAGCTCGATCTTGCACGCGTGACGTAATCCAGTGGGCGTGACGACGTCACTAGCAACAGAATTATTCGATGCTCTATGCGTACGAGCGAGACGGAAAGCAAAGACTAATATCTCCCCCACCCAAATTTGAGTGGGGGAGCGATGCGCGCAGCAGGAATTCACGTCGCGACCCGCTCAAAGTGATTTCACAACGTTGTGCAAACCAGACGTGTTTTTAACTGCTGCTTGAATTAATCCAGAAATTCTGAATAAATCAATACAAAACTAATTTAAACCTACAGCGAGTTAAAAACGAAACGTTGGGTTTTTAATAAGTGAGTGCGCGTTTTGAATAAATTAAATTAGTCGAGAGAGGAGAGAAATTTCCCGTGTCTGAAGGTCAAATCACTAGCTTGTTTTGAGTAAGTTTTTCTTATAAAATCGATTCAAAATGTGTGTTTTGTGGAAAAAAGAGTTGAGTGAATGGTCGCTTTCGATATCGATACGTGTGTGGGGAATTCCAGAAAATTCCGGTGACGTCATCAGTGCGCGGGTCAGGGCGGGCTCACGTGATCGCCAAGTGCGCCGCAGGTTTCGACAAGTTTGAACGTGTTTGGGCTTGAATCCGCCGGTTATTGACAGATTAACGGATGCACAACTGTGGGGAAATAAAATATCACAAATAGGCAAATTACAATGGCGGAGCGACAGTTGCCGGAATTTAAATATGGCGGTTTTTTTTTATATGTGGATGCTCGATTCAACAGAAAAATATACTCTCAACAGCCTCCGTAACACCTAGCTAATTACTTAGTGGTTTCCCCAAATCCCTTTAGATATATATACCGCGCAAATAGTTGTAAGAATTCAGTTTGTTATTGATAATGAGCACTTTGTGTCTCGAAATGTACATCTTACGATAAAAATAAAAAGTGAAGTAAGGAATAACAGTCTTTATTAGTGTAATAATCACTTCACGTAAACTCAAAAACATACAGTTACTCTCATTATGTTTCCTTTTTTTTACGCTTTACGTTAGTATCTAGTGGATGCTTCTCTTGCCATTCTATTTTGTACGCTTGCAAAAATGACGAACGTGTTTATTGGCAATGCTTTTATCAGAAAATTCCCCAACCGTTGGCATCAAACTCACAACAGTTTTATATGATAAATGTGCCTAATGAAATTACATAGAGCCTGTTCATCAGAGAAAACAATTGGGAGTTTATTGCCAACTGTTGGGAATTCTCTGATTGCCGGATTGTTAATCGTGAACGTGTTTAGGATGTTTGCAATCGTACAAAATAGAGCGAACGGAGTACCGTTCATTAGATACCAACATAATCACAAACAAATCCAAACATGTTAAACATTTTGATGATGATTGAAAGTCCAAAATTATTGTTTACAGTGAAGTAAGCAATAAATGTAAACTTTATTTAAATTACACAGAAGTGTATCAAACGATTCGAATTAGGGATAGAAATCCTTTAAAATTAAATTTAAATTTATATTTTTTTTGCAACCATTAACATTTTTAATATCACTACCAGTTGTTTTTTTTAACTAAAGTGTTCAAACCCCAATTATTGACTATTAACACTGAACATTATTGATAACAGATTAAATACCTGATTCCGTGTTATTCTAATTAAAAATGATGTAATACAGGGAATTTTTGTTTAAAGTATACTTATCACGATGGATTGTCTGAAAATGTTTAGGTAATCGTTGTTTTTATAAAAGTGTTCAATTTGATTCTCTTAACAAGTGTTTCCACTCCCAGATTAAGCGTGAAGTAAAATTTAGAGTTTAAAAAAACCTAAAAATATTGTTAGGTCGACCAAACCAAATTTTTCAGGCTTTTTTAAACTATAAATTTTACTTCATGCGCGACGCGTATTAAACACTGATTGAAATTAAGCCTAAAAATATACTGCTTTGGCATACTTCTTTAGCAGTATAGTTCAAACTTTACAGTATTTCAGTGTTTAATACGCGTGGCGCATGAAGTAAAATTTCGAGTTTAGAAAAGCCTGAAAATTTGGTTTGGCCGCTCCGCTTCGCGGAGCGACCAAACCAAATTTTCAGACTTTTCTAAACTCGAAATTTTACTTCATGCTTAATCTGGGAGTGGAAACACTCGTTATAGTTTTTAAATTAAACATTTAATTATGCATCGGGATGTATATACTTACAAGAAAAATTCCCTGTGTGTTTTTGAACTTCACTTGTTTTTACACCTGGTACATGAAGTAAAGTTTCAAGTTTTAAAAAGCCTGAAAATTTAACTGTATTCTTAATCAAGCTCTGAAAACCCTTGTTTAATAATAATAAAAAATGATCACTATAACTTCAAATAATATTAAACAAAATTTGATTATTTATTAATATTTAATGCATAACTTTCAATTTTGAATAGTAGATTTTTCAAAATATATATTCATTACTTTGTTGTTTTCATAAAATCATTCAGTTTGAAGGTTCTATCGAGTGTATCCTCTCTTTGATTAAGTATGGAGTAAAATTTCGAGTTAAGAAAAGCTTTAAAATTCAGATCCAAATGTTTATGCTTTTTTTAGTCTGAATATTTTCTTCGAGCGCCAAGCATTTAAAACACTAATTCAACGTGAAGTTCAAAATCACAAAAAAGAAACCAATTTACGCGAATCCTTACAATGAATTCGAATTATTTTTGGCGATACGATTTATTTTATAAGTTTGATTCGAAACGAAAGAATTCGCGTACGAATAAACGAAAGGATTCAAATAAGGTAAATTAAAAAAATGCAACGGATACGGATCATGAATCCCGTTCTACTGAAGTATTTGATATATTTTTTAAATCCTCTAAAAGAAGCCGAATCCTAAATAATTCGAATCCTGTCCATCTTTGTTCTATGTATCTTCAAGTTGTTTAAGGTATTAATCCTTATATAAATTCGCACCAGATCTTCAAGGTTGCTTGTTTTGTCTCCAAAGTTGCTCGTGTAGTCTCTAAAGTTGCTTGTTTTGTCTCCAAAGTTGCTTGTTTAGTCTCTAAAGTTGCTTGTTTAGTCTCCAAAGTTGCTTGGAGACTAAATCCAAAGTTGCTTCTTTAGTCTCCAAAATTGCTTCTTTAGTCTTCAAAGTTGCTTTTTTAGTCTCCAAAGTTGCTTGTTCAGTCTCCAAAGTTTCTTGTTTAGTCTCCAAAGTTGTTTGTTTAGTCTCCAAAGTTGCTTGTTCAGTCTCCAAAGTTGCTTGTTTAGTCTCTAAAGTTGCTTCTTTAGTCTCCAAAGTTGCTTGTTTAGTCTCCAAAGTTGCTTGTTTAGTCTCTAAAGTTGCTTGTTCAGTCTCCAAAGTTGCTTGTTTAGTCTCCAAAGTTGCTTCTTTAGTCTCCAAAGTTGCTTGTTCAGTCTCCAAAGTTGTTTGTTTAGTCTCCAAAGTTGCTTGTTTAGTCTCTAAAGTTGCTTGTTTTGTCTCCAAAGTTGCTTGTTTAGTCTCTAAAGTTGCTTGTTTAGTCTCAAAAGTTGCTTGTTTAGTCTCAAAAGTTGGTTCTTTAGTCTCCAAAGTTGCTTGTTCAGTCTCCAAAGTTGCTTGTTTAGTCTCCAAAGTTGTTTGTTTAGTCTCCAAAGTTTCTTGTTCAGTCTCCAATGTTGCTTAGCAGAGAATCTTGTTGATTTAGAAATCTGTATATATATATCGATTTAATTCTTTTTCCGCTATCAAATACAACATTAAAAGTTTATGTTTACACAGTAAATGGCGTCCATCACTATCAATATACTGCATTAATCGAACTCTGAAATTTCGTTCAACTCTTTCCAGCGTATCAATGGGTATTTCCGCGACAATCTGCCGAATGTTGTACTTTAGACGAGCCAGGGTCATGGGACGATAATTATATATAAACCAAGTGATTTGAGATTATTGGTCCATGGTTTTTTAAAGAAAACGAACGGGCCATTTCCACGAATTCTGATCGTTATGTCATGATTCAAGAGTTTTTCCTGTCAACACTCATCGAGTTGGATTTGGGAGATATGTGGTTTTAGCAGGACGGTGTCACGACACACACACAGCGCGAGTGTCAATGACTGTTTTGCGGCCACATTACCCCGAACGTCTCATCTGCTTGAGGGGCAATCTGCAGTGGCTATCTCGGTCGCCTGATTTAGCCCCCTTTGATTCTTTTATGGGGCTATTCAAATCACTTGTTTTAGGACCCTGACTCCCCTGAAGGAACAACAGTTGTCAGACTGTCGCCGAAATACCGATCGATATACTGGAAAACGTTGAACGAAATTTCCGAGTTCGATTAACGCAGTGTGTTGACAATGATGGACGCCATCTGCCTGATATCATCTAAAAACTTTTAAATATCACACTTCATAATAGAAAAAGAATTATTTCGATATCTGTATTACTTTTTTTAAATTGAATTTCAAAATCAGCAAGTTCTTCCAGGGTTGGGGGCCCTGTAAATCCAGGATGTGCAATAAAAACCAGAGTTGTTAAAAATAAAGCGTTTTTTTTAAATTTTAATTAAAACAAACTGTTTTTTTTTACAAAACGGTTTTATTCCATTGAAACAGTGTTTAAAACATAACCAATTAAAAACATGTTTAAAACACGTTAAAAACGTGTTTAAAACAGAACATACAGAGCATTTTTCTTTTGAGTATACATATCCCGATAATTACAGCGTTTTTAAAATTTGCGGGAATTCGTTGTTTCAAAGCGTTTAATTTGAGGCTTTTAACGAGTGTTTTCCACTCCCAGACTAAGCATGAAGTAAAATTTCGAGTTTAGAAAAGCCTAAGAATTTTGATTGGCCGCGTAGCGAAGCGGAGCGGCCAATCCAAATTAGGCTTTTCTAAACTCGAAATTTTACTTCATGCGCCACGCTTTAAAACACTGATTTACAGTGAAGTTCAAAAAACACACACATACAACAACGATTATAGGCAACCTAATATACGTTATAGTTATTGGGTTGACTATAATCACTGTTTTAAACAATTTGTTCAGCGCAGAATTTGACTCACGTTTTATTCACATCTATATACTAGATTGCTAGTACATTTTGAACTTTACGATGTTTCAGTGTTTGATACGCGTGGTGCATGAAGTAAAGTTTCGAGTTTAGAAAAGCCTAATTTGGATTGGCCGCGTAGCGAAGCGGAGCGGCCAATCCAAATTTTTAGGCTTTTCTAAACTCGAAATTTTACTCTATGCTTAGACTGGGAGTGGAAAACCCTAGTTTAAAGATTCAAATTGACATCTATGAAAGAAAACATCCCTGTATTTAAAAATCACATTTATGCACACACAGTTGTGATATTTTAATGTAATAAAATGTTATGTTTAATAATGTAATTTAAAATATCTTTATCAATTTAGCTAACATTTAAATACGTAAACAAAAAATCTTAATGAAGTGGTATAAAATATAATTCAGCAAATTTAAGACAATAAAAAAAAGTTTCAAACATGTTTTAAACAAATTTAAGATTTAAAACATGTTTAAAACAAAACCGTTTAAAACACGACGGCTGTTTTTAAACATGTTTAAAACACTGTTTTAAAACAAAGAGTTTTAAACATAACAACCCTGATAAAAAAACAGGATGCAACGTGCTTATATTTAATGGATCACTCTGTCTGTTATTTAGTTTTTAATACCTTACCACATCTGGCTGCCTTACAATAAAACAAGGGAACGTTTGCCAAAGAGGCAACGAACAAAACCGCTCGACAATAACGAATTACTTTTGAAGCATATAATCTAACGCAGTATATCCATTGAAAATTTTAAAAAAATCGTCGAAGTTAAATGAGTCGCCGATTTCCAAAAACCCCTAAATAAATTGGAAAATGGATTTAGGTTTTTTTTTTGAAACAGTCGACTCAAATATCATTTAATCAAAATGTTCTTTATTTTGGTATTAGATAAAGATATGCTGGCTTTGATTTATTTTATTATATATTATGTTTTAATAAGCTTTTAAAAACCAATATTTATTAAATACATTGCCATCAAGGCCGTAGCTAGAAACAATTTTCGAGGGGGAATATAAAAATTTCCTGGTGTATTTTACTGGTAAAAATATAGTTTCTGCTCTTTCATGGCTATTTTTACATACAAAAATTTAACATTTTGAAAAGCCCCCTAGTTACGGCCTTAATTGTCGTATATCAACATTGTAATTGAAATAACTAGTATAGGTCCCACAGACCCCACGCGTTCCAGGATTAAGAACATATTTTCTTAAAAAATATACAGCACTAAATTTGTTTAATGTTTAAGAACATATTTTACACATTTAAGAAAAAAGTAATGCGTTAGATTTTATGCATAAAAAGTAATTCGCTACGGTTTACGAGTTCCTTTGTTCTTTTTGGCAAATGTTCCTTTGTTTTGTTGTAAGCCGGCCGGATGTGTCGAGACGGCAAATTGATTTTTAAGTGCCGAGCCACTGTTCAACCTTGGACTCTTTCACAACTCGCCCACTCTGCTGTTTTGTTTTTCCGCGTTGACGCCATTTGTTAGTAGAATCGTTTATTTTCTTTTATCGTAATCCATACGTCAATAGGTTGCCATACCACCACAAAAAGTTACCACAAGATATCAACAAAATATCAATAAATTAAAAATAAAGAACTCGATATTATAGACAACGGCGTCCAACATTTTTTAAAAAGGGTTTTCTTTCAATCGGGGCTTCTTCTAAACCTGAATGTTGATACTTTTTGTGAACTTTCAAGATTTCAAAAAAATGATGAAATGTCAAACGTGTTTAAATTGCGTCAATTGTAAAAAAGTGTGAAGAATAAGCCATTTATTTTAAACTTTGAAACAATATTTCGGAGTTTTATACGCGTGGCGCATGAAGTAAAATTTCGAGTTGAGAAAAGCCCGAATTTGGATCCAAATTCTTTGGGCTTTTCTCAACTCGAAATTTTACTTCATGCTTAACCCGGGAGTGGAAACACTTGTTAGTTGCTTCAAATTGAGCATTTTTATAAAAACAATGAATGCTTGAACGTTTACAAAGTATGCATCGGACTGTGTATACTTAAGAAAATCTCTGTGTGTAATATTTTTAACTCTGCTAAAAATGAGCTATTTTGTGCTTAAAAAGAGTTTGTAAAATTACATAACATTATTAGGACTTAAATGTAACATGAAAAAAAAGTAACCTTAATCACTGAGGTCTTGATTCAAAACTTGAATTGGATATCAAATGTAATTAATATTTTTAATACAAACATTTGTTATTGACCTTAACTAATCTAACTTAAAATAGAATTTCACAAAATAAAAAGAAAACAATAGTTAAACTATGAGGGTTTCATATATTGTAAGCTATCAAACTTAAATCGATGAGTATTGTTGACACTAGAGCTGGGACGAATCCTCGTAAAAAGGATATGAATCCAAATCACCTAATATGATTCGAATCACGAATACTCGAATAAAGGATTCGTAAGAGATAAATATGATTCGAATCCTGTTTTTTCGAATCACGAATACAAATCTTTTAAGAATTAATTTGAGTTTATAATTTTTTGCAACCATTAATATACAGGGTGTCTACGCTAAACCGTACGTTTAAAGTTTATGGGGTTGCCGTTGCACTAAAAATTTGAAAAAAATCCTTGTCATATAGTTGAATCAGTTCTCCTCATGTGAAATATTTTCAACTTTATATCACTTCCGGTTCCACCGGAAGTAGCACTAAGTTTGTTTTTTTAAATGGAATACCCTATATATTAGTAATTTGTTGGGTTCCTCGTTTAAATTGCAACATATTTTATTCGAACATATGTACACTAATCTCTTATAGTTTTCAAGAAAAAAAAAATATTTCTAAAATTCTGACCTCTAAAAGGCATCTTAAAATCTGTGTGTAACTTTTCTTAAGAATAAGATAAAAATATGATTTATATCTCCACTTGTACCTAGAGGATGCCCCTATGAGTAAATTAATTGGAACCTGTCAATGTTCACAATAAGTGCTCTTAAAATGTCAATATCTAAGTGCCCTCTTCAATATCTGGTAATTCAATTTTTTTTAAATGAAATAACCCAATTTTTATCACATGGTACGATTGTGGGGAAAATTTCCTACAAAAAAGTATTATAAAACTATACTCCTAAAGCAAGTAGTTTTCGAATTATTTCGAAAATTCGTTTTTCGTCGCATTTATGCAGGGAATATTGCGCGCATAAGTCGCCCTGTATAAATATCGTTACTAGTTGTTTTAACAAAAATATTCAAAACCTAATTATTTATTATTAACACTGAACATCGTTGATAACAAACTAAATATCTGATTCCCTGTTACTCTGATTAAAGATGTATTTATGTGTTTCTGAACTTCACTTCAAATCAGTGTTTTGTACGCGTGGCGCATGAAGTAAAATTTCGAGTTTAGAAAAGCCCGAAAATTTGAGCGTTTCCACTCCCAGGCTAAGCATGAAGTAAAATTTCGAGTTTAGAAAAGCCCCGTGAAAATTTGTCGACAAATTTTCTGGGCTTTACTAAACTCGAAATTTTACTTCATGCGCCACGCGTATAAAACAGTGATTTAACGAGAAATTTTAAAACACACAAAAGACAATTTTCAAGTTAATCCTCACAATTAATTCGAATGACATTTGACGATTCAAAACCTTTTGTAAGTATTCGAATCCTTTTATAAATATTCGAATCCTTTTATAAGGATTCGCATCACCCACATTTGGATTCGAATACGAATCCTTTTAAAAAAATGTGACGAATCCAGTTGAACTGAAGTATTCGAATGCCTCTTTTGAATCCTCTAAAAGGATTCGAATCCTGCCCAGCTCTGGTTAACACTCGCGTTTCAATAATAAAATGTAGTAACTGAATGAAACGGATTACAACTTATAAAAATCCAGAATATTTGCGTGAAACAATAAGAAAACAATAGCAAACAAATATGACTTTGGTATAAACTCAATTGTTTAAAACTTAAAATCAAAACTTTCATTTTAAGTCAAAGTTGACTCGCGTTTCAATATTAATAAAATTTATTCAGGAAAAATGTATTACAACTTTTTTTCAAAACGTTATATTTGCATGAAACCATAAGAAAACAACAGCCAAAACATGTGACTTTGATTTAATGTTAAACTTAATTGTTTAACATTTTATTTTTATTCTCTCCCACTAGTTTTGACTTAACACGTCATTCTCAAGAAGTTAGGGCGGAGAAAATAAAAAAAGTAGTGAAACAAACCAAGTGACTTTTATTCAATTTTCAATACGAGGGTTGCCTTTTATATTTCGGGATTGGGCAACCCTAGTGTTGCAATCTGGCAACTGAGAGCTCTATCGTAAAGTTTGACATTTTTGAGGTTATACGTACTCATAACGTTTTGACATATGAGCGTTATTTGTGTCGTTTACACTAACTTAAAAGATTTATCTCGGCCAAAGAATGGAATTAAATCATGAACATTTTCGTGCGATTATTTTTTACAACTTTCGACGTGGATTAACTCAACAACAGTGCATGGATGAACTTAATTCAATTTTTGGCGATGAAGCTCCATCAAGGACCAGTGTTTATCGATGGTATGGTGAATTCAACCGAGGTCGTAGTTCACTTCAAGACGAATTTCGTGGAGGTCGTCCAAAATCAGTTGTTGTTCCGGAAACCATTGATGCTGTACGCAAACAAATATTGCAAGATCGTCATGTGACCTATCGTGAGATTGAGACAACCTTAGGCATTAGTGGGACCAGCATACATTCAATATTGCATGAATATTTGACTGTCAAAAAAATTTGTTCGCGTTGGATCCCACACAATTTGTCAATCGCTCAAAAAAAGGCTCGTGTCGATTGGTGCAAAGAAATGCTCAAAAAATACGATTGCGGTGCTTCGAAACACGTCTATGACATCGTGACAGGTGATGAATCATGGATTTACGCGTATGAGCCCGAAAGTAAACAGCAGTCGACCGTATGGGTGTTTCAAGATGAGCCAAATCCAACAAAAGTTGTTCGCGCACGAAGCACTTCCAAGCAAATGGTCGCCTGTTTTTTCGGAAAAACTGGACATGTCGCAACCGTACCACTAGAACAACGCAGAACAGTCAATTCTGAGTGGTACACAACCATTTGTTTGCCAGTTGTCATCCAAGAAATCAGGAAAACCAACCGCCGAAAACGGATCAATCTTCACCACGACAATGCGAGCTCTCACACATCGGCTCAAACAACTGCATTTTTGAGCACGTAAAACATCGATTTGATGAGTCATCCGCCATATAGTCCTGACTTGGCACCGAATGACTTCTTTTTATTCCCATCCGTAAAAAATAAAATGAGAGGTCAACGTTTTTCGACACCTGAAGAAGCGGTTGATGCGTTCAGAATGCATGTTTTGGAGATACCTCAATCAGAGTGGCAAAAGTGCTTCGACAATTGGTTCAAACGCATGCAAAAGTGTATAGATCTTAAGGAATATTTTGAAAAACAATAAAGCAATTTTCAATTATTAATATTTATTTTTGTTCTCTAATCCCGAAATATAAAAGGCAACCCTCGTACTAGCTTGATTTTTCGAATAAGTAAATATCGTCGGCTTACCTGTAAATCCTAAGTATGAGAAACAAAACTTTTCAGGAGAGACGAGAAAACCTGCTGCCGCCACTATTTTCGAAGCCTGTTTTTAGATATATTTTTTTATGCAATATCACTTCAATGTTATTTCAGTTATAATAAACAAAATATTTTAGTGTTTTATATTTTTTTGTAATTCAATGCAATTATTTTCGTAAAAAAAGCAAAATAGCCAAAACTTAGACTTAGAAGGAATTACAGGTAAGCCGACGATATTTTGTCTTTTAAACTAGAACAGAAGAAAAAAGAAAATTCACACTGGTCTGAAGGATTTAATTTTTTTACATTGAGTTTTTGATTAATACTGATAACGCATTTTAATTCGTCACTTCATAATATTTAGAAAAATATGTATTATGAAAACAAGTTTTCAAAGAGTTTTATTATAGGTACTTATAAGAAAACATGACTATAAATAGCTCCCCTTTTCAGAATCTCAAGTGCCAACTATGACGCAGTATTGCAATTGGCAAAGACCTAGCTAGTCACAAATTCAGTGGCTAGGTCAGTAACGATTTTAGAAAAACCGAAAGTTAAAAGGGGATGGTTTGCGCGCGTCGAATTCGATAAAATAAATATATAGAAGGTTAGTGAGTCAGACCATGAATAGTATAAACAAGTAATGCCATGGCAGGGATGGGTTTTGTTATGACTTCAATATAATCATCAACATTTCGATACAAAGATACAGGTGAACATGTATTAGCAGTTAATTGAAATTTGTTTACATATTATTAACATGTGTGTTTTTACTTTCCCCCGTATGTAATACAAAGGGAAAGTATTGTTTTCGTGAAAATTTACGAATCAAAAATTTTTGCGGAAATATCCGTTTTGAGGTCCCCTGAGTCGAATAAGACCATTTTTGAAAAATGTCTGTCTGTCTGTCTGTGTGTGTCTGTGTGCGCTGTACCGCAAAAACCGCTAAAGATATCGAGATGAAACTTGAAACTTAAGCTTTTTGTTACAATCGGAAGAACTGAAAAGCTTTTGGTGAAAATCGGAAAACCGGAAGTGGTACTTTACTCTTAGCGTTTTTCAGTTTTTTCAATAAATGTTCATCAAACAAAAAATTCTTTCAAATAAAAGTTGTAGATAATAACAAAATGAAGATGTATTGTTCACTTACTTTTTGTCATAGCACTCTTAGTTTTTAAGATATTTCAAAAGTTGTGTGTTTTATCTAGTTATTGGTGTGTGACAGTGTATGTGTCGATACAATTGAAAAATGTTTCAAATAAAAGTTGTAGGAAATGAAAAACTAAAGATTTTTTGTGGACTCACTTTTTGTCATAGCACTCTTAGTTTTTAAGATATTTAATAAATAGCGTTTTTTATCTAGTCATTGATTTGTGTCAGTGTGTGTGTTGATACAATTGGAAATTGTTTCAAATAAAAGTTGTAGGTAATAAAATATTAAAGATTTTTTGTATCTTCACTTTTTGTCATAGCACTCTTAGTTTTTGAGATATTCAATAAATAGTGTTTTTTTATCTAGTCATTGGTTTGTGTCAGTATGTGTTGATCCAATTGAAAAATGTTTCAAATAAAAGTTGTAGTTATCAAAAAGGTGAAGACATTTTGAAAATAATAATGCTACAAATATTTTAAAAGTGATTTAATACGCAATTTACGGGGGAAAGTACCATGATGGACACATCACCATTTTTATATCTTATAATGTATGCGGGTACACATTTAAAGTGGCGAATAAATTAATGTAATCCATGTGAGTTTTTATACATGGAATTTTTATTTAAACTTTACATATCCCGACGATTACAGCGTTTGGTAAATTGTCAGAAATTCGTTATTCTTATAAAACATTTCAATTTCAATAATACACTGGTTTAAAGTAAAAGTCAAATTTAAATGTTGGTAGGTCTGATATACCGTTTATTCATAGATGACATCAAGGTACGTCGATAAGCGTAACACACATGTGTTAGAATGTATGACGACAGAATTGGATATTTCCATGTTTTCCCCTACCCCTTTCCCCGCAGACCCTAGTTTCCGCGAGAGAGAACAATGACGTTGTATCTCTTTCCGGTTTCGCTGTACTTTCATAGATAGATTATTTAATATTTTGTGTTCATTTTTTTTAAGTTCAATTTAAAGCTTTAAACAAGTGTTTTCCACTCCCAGACTAAGCATGAAGTAACATTTCGAGTTTAGAAATGCCCCATGAAAATTTATCGAGGGTTACAGCTTATGCATGTTTACCTAAAGTTTACTATGAAGTAACCACATTTAAATTCAGCGTGACGTAAGCGATCCCTACCGTCACTCCAAAATCTTCGATTCTGTCGATCCTTCTCGACCGTCCTTGAGATGACATAACTATACCTGATCAAGTTGGCACTAAACAAATTCAAGTTGTCACTAATCAAACGCAACTTCAATGTGATAAGTGACAACTTGAATTTGTTTAATGCCAACTTGAACTTAAAAAGTTATACATGACGAACTTTCTATAGCAAACCCATAGAAAAAGTAAAGGTTCAAGGTTACACACACACCGACACATTTGACACACCGCGGCCATTTGTTAAGCTGGTCAGTTGCATAGATTTAGGGGATCAATCCCCCTTAAAAAATAGGAGAATGAAACAAAAGGCTCTTTTTCTGCTAGCGATTTACTGTGTTATTATTTTTATATAAATTTAAGCAAAACAGGACTATTTTTTCGATAGTTTTACAAAAACAAGTACAAAAAATGATTCTGTTTCACTTAAATGTATATGTTTAATCAAATTAAAAAAATAAATCACTAACAGAAAAAAGAGCCTGGTATTTAATTATTCTATTTTTCAGAACTCATGAGAGGGATTACTCCCCTAAAACCCCTTCATCTACGCCACTGGCCAGCTTAGCAAATGGCCGCGGTGTGTCCTTAAACCTTCACTTTTGAACGCCGAGTTATTATTTAATTAAAAAAAAAATGTTATGTGTTCTGAAGGGTTTAATTTTTTTTTCTATAAACAATAAACATCACACATTGTAATATTGATGAGTAATCGTGTGAATTTTTGATATTTTTTTAAAAAATAAAAGTTCGTTATAAATAATAACTCGGCGTTCAAAAGTGAAGGTTTAAGGACACACCGCGGCCATTTGCTAAGCTGGTCAGTGGCGTAGATGAAGGGGTTTTAGGGGAGTAATCCCTCTCATGAGTTCTGAAAAATAGGATAATTAAATACCAGGCTCTTTTTTCTGTTAGAACTTTTAGCGCTTGTACTGAATGTAATTTTTAATTCCACAGCTTCAACTAATGTTTAATTTATACTGAATAGTATTAATGAATCCTTAAGGCAGTTTTTAATCTCGTAAAATACGGTTTTCTTGAAAAGTAAATATTTTCAAATTTTAACTCAATGCATTAAATTAATTTAAAGTTTCTAACGACTGTTGTCCACTCCCAGACTAAGCATGAAGTAAAATTTCGAGTTTAGAAAAGCCTGAGCGTTTAGATTTGGACCAAATCCAAACTCAGGCTTTTCTAAACTAGAAAATTACGTCATGCGCCACGCGTATAATCGTTTATTTTAACTGAACTTAAAAACATACTGCTCAAGTTAATAAATATTACAAATGTTTATTTCTTGTAACCAAATCATCGAAAATTTAAGCGTTTTGTTGTAATTACCTTTCCAATTTTTTTCTTTTAATTATTCTTAAATATCTCAAAGAAAATTCCTTGGAGTTTTGAAAGCGAATAATTTAGGTCGATAAAATAAATATTTGTAACATAAAATATTAATGAAATTGTCAATACTTGCTTGTAAAATATTTTAAAAATGTTAAAAGTGCCGAAATTCTTTTCGCAATTTGCAACTAATAATAATATTAACTTTATTGCCCAACAGTTTACACCAATAACAGAACAAAAACAAAAATAAAAACAAATTATAGCACATCAAACTTAATTCCTAAACAAAAAGTTAGCATATACATCTATGAGTTTAATATCATTGTCTTGTAATTGGGAAATTTCCTGTTGGGCAATAAATACTTATTATTATTATTATTTTGTGTTTTTATGTTGTCATAATCAAAAGTTTATATAAACAAATGTACACTTCTGTGCAATAAAATTATAGTCTGTTTAAAAACTAGAAGGAGTAACGGCCAAAGCCCAATTTACACTATAAAAAGTTACCAGAAATATTACTAGATAAATTTGGCGGCAATTTTAAATAATTTCATAATTACTCTTTAAATAAAATCAAATATCCATTTTGTACTTTTCAATTGTGGTTAAGTATTTTCTTTTCCATCGAACGATATCGTCAGTTCAATTAAAATGCTTATACGGTATCTCGCCATATATCTGTGAAATAAAACATATTTACATTATGTTCTTAATATAATATGGAATTTATATAATAATGTGTGTGGGAATCCGAATCACCTAATATGATTCGAATTCCGAATACTCGAATAAAGGATTCGTAAGAGATAAATGTGATTCGAATCCTGTTTTTTCGAATTACGAATACAAATCCTTTAAGAATAAATTGAATTTTATTATTTTTTACAACCATTAATACATAAATATCGTTACCGGTTGTTTTAACAAAAATATTCAGAACCTAATTATTTATTATTACCACTCATCGTTGATAACAGACTAAATATCTGACTCGCTGTTACTCTGGTTAAAGTTGTATTTGTGTGTTTCTGAACTCCACTTCAAATCAGTGTTTTGTACGCGTGGCGCATGAAGTAAAATTTCGAGTTTAGAAAAGCCCGAAAATTTGTCTCGGGTCGCTGCGCGACCCTCGACAAATTTTCACGGGGCTTTTCTAAACTCGAAATTTTACTTCATGCTTAGCCTGGGAGTGGAAACACTCGTTTAAAACTTCAAATTGAACTCTATTATAAAATCGACTAATGCCTGAAATTTACGTAAATAAAAAATTCACTGAAAATCATTAAAACCGGAAAAGTCGGAGAAAAGTCATGGAATTATATTCAAATTGACCAAAACACTAAAAAAGCCATATGATATTATTAAATTTGTCAAAATCAGCAGGCAAACTACAAAACTCGTAAACATTTATAAAATTAACTTAAATATTGGCAAAAACAATGAAAACTATTAAACAGAATGGGGGTTTCCCACAGAAGAGACTTATATTAAAAGGCCAGGGAAAAAATCTTTAGTCAAGGAAATGTTGCAAAAATTTATTTAACATTTAAGATTGAGGCTACCATTTCAGTTTTACTTCAAACAATATTAAACAAAATTTTGAAAACTAGATTATTATCTTTAAAAACATTTTCAATCATTTAATGTTCTTATCAAAACATTCACTTTGAAGTTTCGAACGAGCGTTTCCACTCCCAGACTAAGCATGAAGTAAAATTTCGAGTTTAGAAAAGCCCCGTGAAAATTTGTCGAGGGTCGCGCAGCGACCCGAGACAAATTTTCTGGGCTTTTCTAAACTCGAAATTTTACGTCATGCGCCACGCGCATAAAACAGTGATTTAACGTGAAATTTAAAAACATAAAAAAGCATTTTTCATGATATTCCTCACAATTAATTTTGACGATTCAAATCCTTTTGTAATTATACGAATCCTCTTACAAGAATTCGAATGCTTTTATAAGGATTCGAATCACCCACATTTAGACTCAAATACGAATCCTCTTAAAAAAATGTAACGAATCCAGTTGAACTAATGTATTCGAATGCCTCTTTTGAATCCTCTAAAAGGATTCGAATCTTGAATGATTCGAATCCTGCCCAGGTCTGGTCTCTATCTTACTTAAAATTGATTTGTTTCATGAACTATACAAGGTAGAATGACTCATGTTTGGCATGCCTGCATGATCCTTTACTTCTTTTAAAACTTTATTCAAAGTTGGCAGTTAATTTTTATAGAAGAAACTATGCACATATCTCTTCACTACGTCATCAAAACTTGTAATTATGTCCTCCAAGCTGTTCAGGGCTACAAATCTCTCCGGATTTCTTATATTCGTAATGGTACGATAGACAGTGGAATTTACAACTCCTAAAAATTAAACATTTTATTATTTGATGCATATTCTTATGCTATTTGATATCTCACCTACTGCACCAACAATGTCTGATACAACAGCAGTAATTTTCATATATGGATCATCTGTTATCACAGATATAAATGACCCAAATCCAACTTCTTACGCTTTTTTTGGAGGTGAATGTGATATTTTTACCGAGTTTTTACTGGGTCCATAATCCATCACAACAATATAAACAAAACTAACTTTTAACTATGCTAAAGAAACACCGCACAAAAGGTTATTACGAAACAGACAAACAAAGTTGCAACTCGGTAACGCTTCGAACTCAGGTTATGTCAGTTGTTGCGTCTTATAATGACGTAAGTAGCATAGTGTAAAATGGGCGCGCTCTCGGCCAATCAGAGTTGTAGGTTTTGGCGCGTGAAATTTAAAATGCTCCTCCTAGTTATTAAACAGATTATAAGCACAAGCCTCATAACTATTTTTCACGGTATTCTAGTTGTATAATTTGGTTCTGTGTTAATTGCCTAACAGCAGTTCCAATGAATGATAAAACACCATTACTTGAAAATAACACCTTTATTAAAAAACCAAAACTAAGACGTTTTGAAATAATCACTCATTATAAATACTACAAAGCCGAATTAGAAAAACCATCTTTTATTTTAGTTACAATTCGAATTGTCTGAACGCGCAGCATGTTGACATAAAGGAAATTGGCATATTTACATATTTTCATAACTAGGAAACTCATCATGTCTGTTTTAAAGTATAACATATTTTGTGTGCTTAATTTTATTGCACAGAAGTGTATATTAGTATTTAGTACTCTTTCGGCGCTCTAGATTTTCTATGGACCGGAGTCAACCTATTTAGATTTTCTATGCGACCTTCTCTTCTATTTAGATTGTCTATGATTTACTTCATTCACTTGTTAACCTACAAAACGCTTTTCTAACGCTTTACTTGTTACTTTGTGCTAAGATAAGGGAAACAAACTGATTAGGTTTGCCTGGTTTGGTAAATATTAAATTGGTAATAATAAATTGCTAAATAAATTAAGTGTGAAAATTATGGCATAATAAATTCTTTTAAAATCAAGTTTTTTAGGTTAATTATGTTATGAGATAAGGCTCAGTTGCACCCAAAACGTTGAACTCAAGTTCAAACTAAAATCAAATTCATGAGAGTTCCTATTGTTCTAATGTTGCTTTAAACTCGAGTTCAGAGTTGAACCAGTTCAACGTGTTTGGTACAACTGGCCCTTTAAGTGCCCCTTTAAATTTACTAACCCTGTGAATATTATTTCGACTGGTGATTTTTCCTTATCAAACAAGATTTGTATGTGATCATTTTAATACATAGGGCAAAAAAATTGGCATTTTTATGATAGTTTACTTTTGCACCTAACCAATCATTACTGTTATCTATATTCATTATCTAAATAAATTTAATGTCTATTATATGATTTAAAATTGAAATATTAATTTTCAGGTTGAGAGTCCGTGGCGCTCAACTCTCCATCTGGTGAGACCCTAAAAGTCAACATTTTTAAAAACAGTTTCGGCGAACACACTGTAAGTACCAACCACCCGACAGAAGCGAGATCTTCACAAACAACTACCGGCACCACCGGACCAACAAGAATGATCCTCACGGGGACTTCAATTTGTGTTTTCAGTATCGTTCACCATGGCCCCATCCACTCCCGCAAGAGTTGCCTGCGCTTCGTGGCGAGAATCTCAATATCAATCTGAATCATCTATCGGTGGACTTCAAATTGGACAGCAACAACTCGTATTCGACGTTCGGAGGCGGCAATTCAGAGATGATGATGCTGAAGTACGAGCAAAACGAACTCGAGGAATTAATGTCTGTCGATCCAAGGGTTATACAGCCGATCATGAATTATACCGTCATCGATTCGGCTTGCAATCAGGTAGTGTTTTAATATAGCAAAAACAATCATTTTGTTTATAGTTTGTGGTAAGCAAGTGCACAGCAGATTGTCAGTTCATAGCATTTTTATTTAATTTTTGTCTTTTCTATATTTGGGTGTAAATTTACCTGGTCAACACGTTGATCGCCACGCGGCATTCACTTTGTGCCATGTTAAATTTGCGTTTTAAGTCCCGCAGCAATCAACGTGTTAAAGTAAATTTTTGAATGCTTTTCAAAAAGTATGTATTATAAGCTCTAACTCATAGATTTTCAAACACCTATCAATTTCATAAAATGGTAGGTGTCTGGAAAGAAAATATTGTTGTTATTAAAAAAAAATTAAAAAACATGATGAAATTGGTTGAGAATAACTACAAACAAATTAGTTAACATTTAAAATCCTTTTTACCAACTTATTTTTGACACGTTATGAATTTTCAATTGTCTGCTGATGGCATTTTTTTTTAAATTCAAAATATGTATATTATGATCAGATTATGGTGTGTTTGTAAGTAGTGTGGGTTTTTTTATTCACAAACAGTCGGGGGTTGTGTTTTCAGTTGGAGACGGAGGCGGAAAATGGTGCTTTGAGTCACGCAGATTGCGAAAGCATCACTCTCCAACGATTGGACGACTATCCCATACAGATGGAGCAGTGCATCAATTTGAACCTGTTGCTGTCACGGATGCCAGACGACTCTGGCGTGGAAAATACTGCAGATGAATTAAATACTCCGATATTTAGTGAGTTGGAAATATTTTTTTCCTCTGAACATCCTATCTCTTAAAGTTCATTAGATCTCCAAACAATACAATATTTAAAAATACTCATTTTGTGGATTTGCTATTACTTTATCTTGGCCATCGACCAAATTTCTGCTTATTTAAATTTTTATACAGATAAATTGTTTGTAATATTAATATTAATTTTGTTTTTCAGATATACCAACAAAAAAACTTAACATAATAAACATACAGGACACTACCGATACGGACGTGGACCGACAAAAACAAAACCCATTCGATTTCACCTCCTCCGTCGAGGAGGATGGAATACAGGAAATAATTGTTATAGGGGGGGAAGATTACAGTGAAAACGACAAAGCGGAAATAAAAACTGAAACTCAAGACCATAGTGTAGTTAATAACAATAGTGATTTAACCGACAGCTCTATGCTACCTTACGCCATGTCGGACGTGGACATCAATCTCGATGAGTACGACTTGTTGAGTGACTGTAACGAGGCTATGCTGCTCGACGTTTTCGGTGTGGAAGGACAACAGAAAGACGCTGAGGAGGTTAATATTATCAGTGAGGATTTACAGAGGCGGGATGACGTTAGAGACGAGGAGGAGATTAGTGTTTTCAGTGTGGATTTGCAAAGGCCGAACGAAGATTTAGAGGAAACGCAGGAGGAGGAGAGCATTTGTAGTATAGAGTATGCAGCTCCTGCTCCACTAAAGTTGAACCTTGGAAAGTATTTAACACCGACGGTCGACATTGAAACTCCAGACGTCATCAATACAATTTTTTCAATTGAAAAGGACTTCAATCCGTTTACATACGGAGTAAGTATAGTTTTAAAGTCACAAGTCACATCTACTGTGTGTCACCAGATAGTAAACACTTTTTTATTAACCATTTTTCAACAAAAGGAATTCTTTAGAAAAACTTTTGGATGACATCAAAACATTTACATTATCAAATCTTAATTTGACCACAGAGGGCACTCAAACATTAAGAAAAGCAAAAGGTATGATAAGAAACAAGTTATAGGTACTTGTTTCTTATCATTATGTTATTGTAAAAAAATCTTATTAGAAAAAGTAATTTACTGGTTTTTCAACATGTCATTCTTGATAAAACGTTTTGCCTTTCTTAAAAATAACATTACCATAAAGACATTACAAATTTGATTTTGGGTCTTTACAATGGATAAACAATAAAATTAGTTTATAAGAGAAGTGACTTAAATTTTGGCTTTCGAGAAAAATATTGTAAGATAAAAATGTATTTAATGACATAATTAATTTAAATATACAGGGATTTTTTTTCTTTTTAAGTATATACATGGATATTTTATTTTAAGTATAAGTCGGAAAATTTCCAAAGTTCGTTTTTTTTAAGGTTAATTTGAAGCTTTAAACAAGTGTTTTCCACTCCTAGATTAAGCACGAAGTAAAATTTTGAATCAAAAAAGCCTGAAAATTTGATTTGGTCGTGTAGCATCCAAACAAAATTTTCTGGCTTTCTCTAAAATTATAATTAGAGGTACTTTTCTTTTATGACAATTTTAGTTTTTCTTAATTTTTGTGCGGCTACTATTGCAAATTTAAGATTTGACAATGAAAATAGTGTTTTCAAGTCATTCAAAAAAAATGTTCCTATCCGGGCAGTAATCCGAGGGCACACGGTATATGGTATTTTTCTGCTGTTATTAAACACATTTTTTTTTTTTTTCAGGAAATTGTAAAAGTGGAAGATATTTTACAACTAGACGAAAACTCCTCATCCATCGCATACTCGGAAGCGCCGTCCAGCAGCACGATAATCACCAACAAAGAAGAACCGGACGACTTAAGCCTCGAATACACACCCCCACCGTCGAAAAACGCGCGCAAGCGTAAAAACCAGAGTGACTACGAAAACGACGACGACGATGAAGACTACGTCCCTCCCGGAAAACGACAGAAATCCAAAACCAAACATCCGGAACGCATCGGGAAACGCCGTGGACGGCCTTCGCTCTCCCAACCGCAGCAACTTCAGCGCGTCAGCGTTTCCTCCGACAACTCCGAGTCGTCGAGATACAGGGAAATGCGCGACAAGAACAACGAAGCGTCGCGCAGGTCCCGGCAGAAACGGCGCATGCAGGAGCAGACCTGTGAGAAAGAAAAGGACGAGTTGACCTTGAGGAATACGCAGCTCAAGGCTCAGGTTTCCGAGTTGGAGAGGACTGTCAGCACACTCCGATCGGACCTGATGAAGCTCATGTTGATGAAGAAGTAAACAGTAGATTTACAGTTTAATGCTAACATTTAATTCATTCATAAGTGTAGATTGTAGTATTAATAGATATTATTTCTAGTAATTGTTTTTATATATCATAGTTACTTAATGAATCAACACACGGAATCACTGTTTGTTTAATATTACATATAGTTGAATTATAAATGTTTATCTTATCTTTTTTCATTTAAAATTTTTACATAACATTAGAATCATTAATGAATAAAGCTATATTCTCATGCATGTATTTAATCATTTATAAATACAGAGCTTTATTCCACATTTAAAATTATTATCCATAACTTAAACATATAAGGACCCTGGAAGCCAAGGGATACAAGTGCAAAAAACTTAATTTTAAAAAAATATATATTTCAAAGAAATAAAAAAAACTCATTTAAAAAAATACCATTCGATGACTCACAATTAACTTGTATTACCTATTATTTACCAATATCATATCTCGTTGCCAAAAACTGAATTAATGTAACTAAACCCCATCCGCAAACTTGTACCTCCAATTTTATTAATTTTGCCTTTATACCCCTTGGCTTCTTTGGTCTTTATATTATGCAAAGATACATTATAAGTATTTGTACCGCATCTACTTGTCATGTAACACTACTTTATTTAAGTAGATTTTCTACCAATACTGTAATATGACTTTACAAATTGTCAATTTATGCCTAAACTTTTTGGATATGGAATAGAGCTTACAGTTGGTTTTCTTATTGAATAATTATGGTATGTAAAAATAATGATTATATATTTACACATTTATTCACATTTGTTGTATATTCTTGTTTTTTGGAACATTGGGTTATTCATTGTTTGTGTATTTTATAAATACATGTTTATAATATGAGAAAGATATTCTTACAATTTTCGTACTTTGTATGCTTTAATAAATCAATTACATAATAAATGGAGTATATTCTAAACATAATATTTTGTATTTATTTCCAGTAATCAATGAATCCAGTAATATCCCAAGTGTCAAAATATTTGTTAAAATATTATCACTGAAGATAATGATAATTTTCTTCATTAACACGAATTAAATTTTTGACTTAATTTTCTATCGATATGCAATTCATGTTATTCCGAATTTAATTAAGGTAGTTTATGAATAAAAGTACAATAAATGAGTGAGGCTTTGAAAAGCATGAATTAATTAAATTATGAACGGTGGAGGCTTCTACTTTGTTATACATGTTAATTCAATAAAATAAAACATTAACTTTGTATAACACAATATTTTTTTATTTTTGTGACTGCAGTTTCGGCAACTCAACTTGCCATTATCAAACGGAGTGATTTAAATTAAGGTATGATACAGGTATATATACAAGAATGAATTAATTGTATCCCGCTGGGATTAAAAATGCGGCTGAGCACAAATTAATTTTACAGTGGATTGTTTTTAAATGACCGAGAATATTTAATAAAATTAATCTTATCAACCACATTATTAAATTTATATGAAAGTAATTATCACCAACCAAATTTGATACTATTATTTTTTCAAATAAAAAAAAAAATGATACACACATTGTACATTTTCAGGCATTTGAAGCTTCTAACGGGTGTTTCCACTCCCAGACTAAGCATGAAGTAAAATTTCTAGTTTAGAAAAGCCTAAAAATTTGGTTTGGTCGCGTAGCAAAGCGGAACGACCAAACCAAATTTTCAGGCTTTTCTAAACTCAAAATTTTACTTCATGCGCCACGCGTACAACACTGATTTCAATTGAAGTTCATAAAATATTGCTTGGGCAATATTCTAAAGCAGTATATTTTCAGGTTTTTCTAAACTCGAAATTTTACTTCATGTTTAGTCTAGAATTGGAAACACTCGTTAGAAGCTTCAAATTAAACGCTTTTCAAAAACCAACAAATGATTAATTTGAAAAATCTCTTGTTTTTGTGTATGTTTTTTTTTAATACTTTATTTGTGAAATTATCCTCTGTTTAACAAACGAACAAAAATTATTGATGTCCATGGTAGTGATGGGCGCTAAGGGAATTATTGCAGTGTAACACGCCGATCGTGTTGGGAAGACCCACATAGTTTAGAGTAGCTCATCCGATGCCAAATTTACAGGACAATTAGGCGAATACAGTCAGAGAGAAAAGCGGAAAAGCGGATGGGGTCTCGCGTCGCGTGGAATAGACGAAAAAAAAAGCGTATAAAAAAGACTGATCTAAGGAAAGTGTCGATTCGTATTATTTAAACACACTGATAATACATACAAGCTATGTATTGTTTTTAATTCGTTAGAAAGCGTTATCGGATCCTGTGTTATTTTTCGGTATTTACAAAACCGATGATTCTTATTCTTGTCATTATAACACATTATTTTTTCTTTTAAGACTAAAGTTTCGACAGCCGAACAAACTATTTGTTTTATTTTATTAAATTAGAGATTATTTCTTAAAAATATAATAATAAAATAATTCATGTTCATAAGCTCCTTGTAAATATTTATATGCCGGATATATACAGGGTGTCTACGCTAAACCATTCGTTAAAAGTTTATGGGGTTGCCGTTGCACTAAAAATTGGAAAACAATCCTTGGCATATGGTTGAATCAGTTCTCCTCATGTGCAATATTTCAACTTTATAACACTTCCGGTTCCACCGGAAGTAGCACCATATTTGTTATTTTAAATAGAACACCCTACTTATTAGCAATTTTTTGGGTTTTTCGTTTAAATTGCAACATATTTTATTCAAACATATGTACACTTATCTCTTATAATTTTCAAGAAAATCTGTCTCGAAATCTGTCTGTAGCTTCTCTTAAGAATAAGATAAACATATGATTTATATCTCTACTTGTACCTAGAGAATGCCTCTATGAGTAAATTAATTGGAAACTGTCAATTTTGACAATAAGTGTTCTTAAAATGTCAATATCTAAGTTCTCTCTTCAATATCAAGTAATTCATTTTTTTTATGGAATGATCCAATTTTTATCACGTAGTACGATTGAGGGGAAAATTTCCTACAAAAAAGTATTATACAACTATACTTCTAAAGCGAGTAGTTTTCGAATTATTTCGAAAATTCATTTTTCGTCGCATTTATGCAGGGTAATGACATTTCTTTGATGTACAGGGAGTTTTTCTTTAAAATATACGTATATCAAATTCAGCTTGTTTTCTTTAAATCTTTAGTTATTCGTTGTTTTTTTTAATGGTTCAATTTGAAGCTCTAAACGAGTGTTTTCCACTCCCAGACTAAGCATGAAGTAAAATTTCGAGTTTAGAAAAGCCCCTTGAAAATTTGTCGAGGGTCGCGCAGCGACCCGAGACAAATTTTCTGGGCTTTTCTAAACTCGAAATTTTACTTCACAACAAATTTTCACGGGACTTTTCTAAACTCGAAATTTTACTTCATGCTTAGTCTAGGAGTGAAAAACACTCGTTTAAAGCTTCAAATTGAACTCTTTTAAAAAACAACGAATGTCGGAAAATGTACAGCTTTATTCCCTGTATATTATTCAAGTAGTAATTTAGTTTCCATCATTGTCATGGTACTATTAAAAATTATTAGAATAAATAAGTTGTTCTTTAATGCTCATTGTTTATTTTGTTAGGGCGTAAGTAAAGTATCGTACTTTTCTCGAGTGGTATGGCAATTACTCGCGGAATACTGCACTCGCCGCTGCGCGGCTCGTGCGCAACATGTCCGCTCATATGTAATATACTGGATACTACTCTGGTTACGTAATATATACACGATTCCATTTGTTTCTGGATCTCGCCTAGCTATGGAAAAGTGACAGTTTAAGTATTGTAAATGGGGCTGGTTCTGTTTTAAATCAGGGTTTTTAAATGTCACTGTCAGATGTTCGATTTTAAGGTTATAATTTCTGACTATTGTGATCTGACACTGTTGCCTGTTTTACAAATTTTCAGATATAAAAGGATAATAATATGCAGTTTTAAGATTAACAAAATTTACTACTTGGTTTTTGTACATACAAACATAGCAATAATATTGTATATAACAAATATAATGAATTTGGCTCTGCAAACTTATTTCGTCATCCATTTGTATTTCTCGCTTGGGTCTTCCCGTTAACACATTTTGATCAACTCCATCCATCCACCTTAATTTTGGTCATTCTCTCTTCTGTTGGCCCTCAGTATTTTTTTGTAGAATTGCAAATTTATTCCCACCCTCTTGTGATACTAGACATACCCCCAAAATATCTATTATAATCGTAATAATATTGTGATGCTGTAGATTTGGATTACTTTTCCTAAAATGTTTGTAGGATTTCAGAATTTGTAACCTTTTTGATTCAGAGATAATCTTTGGCATGTTAATATTTAATATGTGCCTGAAATTATTTTTCACTTTGACATTGACACAGCTTTGCAACACTAGATTAATTTGATTTAATAATAAAATGCTCGAAGAAGCGACCGCGTGGCAAAATAATTGTTGCAAGATTAACAATAAACCTCTTGAAAATTTAAAAGAGGATTACTTATGATATCATAAATTATTGCAACACTGTTAAAATAAGGAATCAGGAGTGGCAACTAATAAAAAATGTAAATGTTGATACTGCAACATAACAACACGAAAGCATGGCTAGGCGAGATCCAGAAACAAATGGAATTGTGTATACTGTTATTATTTGACATTTTGCATTACATACGCGACAAAACAAAAACATTACTACTTGCCTACTAAAATTCAGTTGCGAATTAATATACCTATAGAGGCATCCCCTAGGTACAAGTAGAGATTTAAATCATATTTTTATCTTATTCTTAAGAGAAGTTACAGACAGATTTCAAGATGCCTTTTAGAGGTCAAAATTTTAGAAATATTTTTTTTGCTTCAAAACTATAAGAGATAAGTGTACATATATTTGAATAAAATATGTTGCAATTTAATCGAGGAATCTAAAAAATGACTAATATATAGGGTGTTCTATTTGAAATAATAAATTTGGTGCTACTTCCGGTGGAACCAGAAGTGATATAAAGTTGATAATATTGAAATATTTCACATGAGGAGAACTGATTTAACCGTATGACAAGGATTTTTTTCAAATTTTTAGTGCAACGGCAACCCCATAAACTTTTAACGAACGGTTTACCGTAGACACCCTGTATGAAAAACGCGGAACATAGGATTTTCAATGATATTTTTTATATAGGAATATTATCTTTCCTAACTGCTATGGCCATGAAAATAATGTGTATTAATTTGGCCTCTGCCAAATTGGGTAAATACCCCAAATTTTCGAGAGAATTATCAATTTTTATTTTATCAAATATTCTAGTTTTTATGAATGCAACAAATAAATAATAAAATTACTTCAGGCAGACATTTTATACTCAACAAAAAATATATTTGAGATTTGTCATCTAAAATATTTAGGGAAGATATGTCAATTGGAGCACTGCACGGGCCTGAATTTTTCTTAGGCGATTTTCCCGTATCATATTCAATATTTAAATTATCTTTATTTTATATATATTTTTTACTTTTTCTAAAAACTACGCCTATAATCAGATAAGTATAATTTTATTTATTTAGACCTGAGATGTTGACCGGGCCGGGTCAGGCAAAACTCAATCTCTCTTATTTTATGACCGGGTCGGGCCAAGCCGGGCCTTACAAAATATATTGGGCTCGGTGCAATGTTGAGCAAGAAGCTTGTGTTATATGCGTTATAATAACTGTGGGGTTTAGCACACCCGTGCAGAGCCCCGACGCGCGAAACAGCATCGTGAGTAGGGTGACTCACCAGAGTACGCGAGACGACCCGCATACACTCCCACTACAGCGCACGCACACGAAAACAACCCCACCGCGCGATCCAGCTACAAGGGTGGAGACGCAGGTATAAAGACGCTAGCGCAAGCGATAATAGTCAGTCTAACAGCTCACCTACCACGAGTTCACCCATAGCCGTGGTAACTAGCTAGACTAACGAGTTCACCCATAGCCGTTAGAGACTCAGAGGAATAGCGAGTTCACCCATAGCCGCTAATCCATCAAACCAGTTACATGGAAAACCGTGGACACGAACTCACACCGAAGCGCGAGAGACGCCACGCAAGAAATCTGCGGAGGAAAGCGCAGCAACAGCCGTCGTTACCCAGGCCGATATCACCGCTGCCGCCGACGCCGACCAAGACAACGCGACCGCAGGAAAGACGACCGTGCCCGAAGTACGGATGCACCAGGACCACATTTCTGGACGAAGCCAATCTCCAGAACGCCTGCAGTCACCCAGTCACTCCCCTGCCGAAAACCCCGGAGAAGACATTCTGCGTGACAGCACTACAGGATAGTCCGCCGCGATACCATGGAGTGGACCCCTTCAGCATACCGTCCTACGACCCACGACGATACCACGTCAGAGCCGCTTATCGTCGTAGAATCACTCATACTCATGATATTCAATAAATAACTGCTTGTAAATACTGTAAATAAATACCACCACGTTGAATACATCTTTCTTTACTCTCGTATCAAAGTGGTCGGAGAAAACTTCTCCGCCAACACCAACCCCCAAAATAACTACCTTATTATTATTCTAGTTCTATTTTTTTCTAAAATAATTAACAATGAATATGCACGCAGTTAAACCCTCCATTTTTTTAAACATTCGTCAAACATATATTACCTGTGCTCAGTAAAAAATAGTTGATTTGTAACAACAACGTCATATTAGTGACGTTATTCTTATAGTTTTGATATCATTGATTCGTTCATGAAGTCGCAGTTGGTTCAAATAGGTCTGGTTGCTATAAACTTTACAATTTACTTTAATAGTTTTATTGCGAGAAGTTTAATGGCATTTAACAACTGCTTTAACAACGAAAGATTTAAGACGATATAATGATTTGAACAAGACTGATTGTTATTTGATTGCTTCTGGCTTATTTATCAGCTTAAAAAACTTTAAAAATAATTTAATAATACCGACACTGTCAAATAATTAGGGAAGCCAATATTAAAGGTATATTACACATCTTTATTTAAATTAGTGAAACATTTCGTGTTTTCTATATTAGTGAACATGCAGTATAAAAAAATACTTATTCCATTAGTAGTCAGAAAGCATCAAAATAAAACACTAGTACAATAAAATATCGATTATAATTGGGAAATATTAATTTTACGAGAACAAATGCTAACGACGCGAGCCGTTTTTGTTAACTATGATTGAGAAAAGAAAAGAAAAACAAACGCGAAGCCGCGCAGCGTTCACCGGCCCAGGGATAAACGCTGGCCGCATGCTGCTCGCCCCTCCAATAATTGTGCAGATGAGTGTACAATGCGTTCAACTAAGAGAAGATCCGCAAGGCGGCGGTATTTTACGGTCTTATTTTTCAAGATTTTTATTTTAACCTGACTCGGGCATAAGTTATCGCATCTTTATGAAATGTTCACATTATATTCCTTATAGTATAAACTAGTAAGATATGGGAATATTTTTTTTTAATTTTGAAAAATATAACATTATTTTTTTCATACCTCTGAAAACAAATTGTTAAAAAAAAAGTACTTCGATATTTTACTAGATAATTGGGTTTAATATACGCTGTCAAAATTTCAACTTTCTAGGACCTTTAGTTTTTAAATAAACCTAACATTAAATTTCAGACCACTGTTATATGCCCCTTAATGAATGATTTCAATAATCGAATGATCTTGATTATCAACTGATCATTTGAATGATGACTCAAATGATCAATTAAACGGTAATTTAAATTGCCTATCTAGCTATCCTTCATTTTTTTCGAAGTTTGAAAAATTCTTATACTTTTTGGAATTGTAACAGTATTTAAATATTTAATTAATTAATGTTATTTATTTGAGAATTAAGAACAAGTGTACTTGATTGCATACACATCTAAAAATTGGTGACTTTTAAGACAGAGAAAAAAAGAAATAATTGTAGTTATTAGGGGCTAATATTTTTGTAGAAGTGCTCAAGTAGGACAATGAATATTTTAAACGCTTTCAATTAATTAATTATTGTTCCTTAATAATTATAAAAAAGGATTACACTTAATTATCATTCAGACAAATATTTGAATGAACGCTAGAAAGATGATTCATACAGGGTGCTTTTCTTAGTATAAATATCTCAATTATATGCTTATAGTTATATTTTTTAAAAAGTTCAATTTGAAGCTTTAAACAAGTGTTTTGCACTCCCAGGTTAGGTTAGGTTTCAATGGCAGCAGTTAGACCACGCACTTAGGCCCAAAGGGCCTCTTGTGATACCACAAGGGTAAAAAGGAGTCATATCTCCCCTCTCTCCCCACTCCCAGGTTAAGCATGAAGTAAAATTTCGAGTTTAGAAAAGCCTGAAAATATGAATTGGTCAAGTAGCGAAGTGGAGCAACCAATCCAAATTTTTAGGCTTCTCTAAACTCGAAATTTTACTTCATGCGCCACGCGTATAAGACACTAATTTCAAGTAAAGTTCACTTGTTCACAATATTTTAATGTTTTCAGTGTTTAATACGTGTGGCACGTGAAGTAAAATTTTGAGTTTAGGAAAGCCTAAGACTTCTCTAAACTCGAAATTTTACTTCTATCTTAATCTGGAACTGAAAAACACTTGTTTAAAACTACCAATTGAATTATTTAAAAAAAAGTGTATGCATATGTTTACTTAAAAGAAAAATTCCCTGTACAGCCATTTAAATAATCATTCGAATGATCATTAATATTATCAGGTGAATGATTATTCAAACGATAATAATAGATTACCGTTCATTAGATAACAACATACATCACAAACAAATCCAAACCTGTTGAATGTTGAAGATTTTGATGAATGGGCCCCATTGATGACGCCTGTCAAAATACATCAAATTCGTCAATTTAATGAAAATGTATAAAAGTAAGTAAAAGAATAATTGAAATGTTAAAAATAAAGAGGATTCCTAGAGATTGATAACTTACAATTTATTGTAGAACCAAGAGGAAATTATTGTGATTTAAAACGTACATTTTCTTAAATATTTTGACTAATTAAATACTGACCACATTGTTAATATCCAATTTAACTAAGGTTTACGGTTCTGTCAGTATCAGTTTGTTCTCATTTGTCGTTTCTTCTTGTGAAATAATTTGCTTGCTCACTGACAAACAAAAATAAGGACATGCGTTTTGTTTTTTGCGACATCAGGGTAAAAGGGTAATGTGTTGACTATAACCTATTTTATTCTCGCCCTTATGTACGTTGTCAATACTGCCAATATTTTGACAGTGTCTTCAAAGTATGACTCACGTTTGAATTTTCCACTCATTTTTGACGTCATCACTTTCCGACCCTATTCCATGGTGCAAGAGGCAAAATTTGGAACCTTTTTTCATTAGTTTAATAATTTCTCATCCATATTGCAATTATGAATATTATTAGTTTGAATGTGAATGGAACTGTTTGAGAAAAGTGATGATTCAATAAATTAATGTAATGAGCATTTTTCTATATATTTTACATAAAATATTTATCAAACAAGATAAATTCAAATTCAAAACTATTTGAATTCGAGAAAATAAGCTTACGCTTCTTATAGTTTGCACACTTTAAACATAATATATAAAATTACGAAAAAACTATTCGTGAAAATGCAAACAGTGTCTTAATTAATAAGACAATTTAAGACGATAAATATCCATTGAAACAACTACTTCCCGTGCAAATACACCTCCGGATATTGAATTATACAATGAAATATCTCTCCTTTCATTTTAAATTGTATTGTTAGTTGGTTTGAAGAGAATTTGACCTAAACGTTACATATACTTTAATAGAGCGTTGTAACAAATCAAATTAAATAAGATTTTAAATATTTCATTGTATTATTCAATATCCGGAGGTGTATTTGCACGGGAAGTAGTTGTTTCAATGGATATTTATCGTCTTAAATTGTCTTATTAATTAAGACACTGTTTGCATTTTCACAAATAGTTTTTTCGTAATTTTATATATTATAAAATATTTATTCTAATAAATATATTAAATCCTTTCAGATGTTAGTACAGAAGATCCAGATCCTCGTGAACTATACAGACAGTAGTATCACTTCTATTATTTTCATTTGACTAATTTATATGTTGACAAGTAGCCATTATCAACGCAGCAAGTATTTAGTGTGCAGCCCATTTACTAATAGTTGGCCCGTTTTTTTTTCTTTTATTTCACAGGATAGATAAGCCAGAGTTTTGCCGGCTCGAATTGTTTTACCATCGATGAGGACGTCTTCACCCAATTTGGCAGCTTTTAAGTATCTGAAAATATAATTAAGTTATGAATGAATTAATAATCAGTAATAAATGAATTAATAATCAGTATGAATGAATCAATAATCAGTTATGAATGTATTAATAATCAGAAATGCGTTTACAGATTAGAGTTGAAAATTAATAACAATGGTACACTTAAAACTAAGGCTGATAACTTGAATAATAAAAAAACACATTTGCTAATGTTAAATCATTTCCTTACTTACATACACATATTTTATTAATTAAACTATTTAAATTATGTAGTGTTAGTGTTAGAAAATGTAATTAATTTTCTTACACTAAATTGATATCAAATCAAATAGTTTAAAAATTTAAATATTTGACTATTTTAAACATGTTTAAAATTAGAATATTGAAATTCCCGATCTTACTTTAAACCATAAGAATATCTTTCTTATTGCGGAATTGCAAAGCTTGGTAAGCGGTGAAAAACTAATTAGTTAACTTACGTTAAATGCATGTCAACAGAAACGCTTGGTACTTCCCCATTTTGGTGGGTGAATAAAGCATAAGAAGAGACGCAATCAATTAAAGTGGCAGAAAAACCTCCGTGCATCGTATTTACCATGTTCGTCACACTTTCGTCGACTTTGAATTCAGCGACACACTCACCATTTCCAGCAGATACTATTTGTAGCTACAAAAACAGACTCAAAGATAGTATATACCAGCTTAATTCTATCAAGAGAATAATTAAGTTATAGTAACAATGTAGAAGTATTATTGCTACTTACCTTGTTTAAATGCCGTTCGAATCCTTTACAACTTTTTAAAAAATTAACTATTTTGGCCAGTGCTTGGGAATTACTTGCCATGTTTGTTTTTGTGTTACTTTTTTTATAAGCAAGAAGTATTTATTAAAAAATATTGTAACGAATCAACGTGCAATTACAAATAGTTCAGGTTATGTCACAAGACCATAGATAGATAATCTGTGGAGATATTAGGCCCGTTCAGTAAAGACAACAGTTGTGAGTTTACTGCCAACTGTTAGAGAATTCTCTGATGACCGGACTATTAATCGTGAACGTGTTTAGGATTTTTGCAAACATACAAAATAGACCGATTGGTGTTGACTGCTTAAAGTTTTCAAAATGGAGTACCGTTCATCAGTTATCAACATGCATTACATACAAAAATGGTGAATGTTGAACATTTTGATGAACTGCATAAACCTAATAATGGGCATTAGGTTTATGCAGCGACGGCTCGCAGCCTAACTTCAGGGTCGTCCAGAGAGCCAAGGTAATATGTATCCGTTATTAAAAGGTGACTGTGTTGTGCAGTTCCTTGTATTTATAAAGCGCGATCCTAACCTCAAATTATGTGTGCATTGGCGCTGTGGCCGACCCTGAAGTTAGCCTGCGAGCCGTCGCTGGGTCTATGACATAAAAATTACGATAATTCGTATAGTTTGCAAACAATTTATAAGTTTGCACTAGTTTGCAGTCTATACGAACATTATTTTGTATTTTATATATTATGTTTAAAGTTTTGCAAACTAAAAGAACCGTAAATTATTCTCTTCTATATCAAAACTGTATACACCAACTAGTGGTATTCCACAGGGCTCGAGTCTTGGACCCTTGATATTTACTTTATTTATTAACGATCTAGTTGGTTCTATCAAATCACATTGTCTAGTTTATGCAGATGACCTCAAGATCTTTAACTCCATAACTGATTTAAATGACTGTATCAACCTACAGAAAGATCTGGATAGTCTGTGTGTATGGTGTGAAAATAATAAACTGTATTTAAACTATAAGAAGTGTTCTGTTATGACATTCTCTCGTAAATCAATTGTAACAAATTTCCCCTACGTGCTGGGTGACCATGTGCTGGAAAGAATAAACGAGTCAAAGGACCTAGGTGTAATTTTTGACAATAAACTTACATTTAATTCACATATTGTTAATCTAGTTAAAAAATGTTATCAGATGTTGGGATTTATTATAAGGAACAGCAAACATTTCAATAACATGGGTACTATTATTAAACTCTTCGTATCATTTATAATGAGCAAATTAAATTATTGTGCTCCGATTTGGTCGCCAATGTATGAAAAAATTCTTAAAATATTTGTTCTTTTCAGCGCATGGCACATATCCCGATAGAGGGAGTTATCCTACTTTAATTAAGCATTTCAATTTCATTTCGGTTCATTCTAATCATAAAATTTGCTCCATACTTTACCTATATAAATTGCTAAATAATTACGTAGATGACTCATCTACTGTAAACAGTATCCACTTTAATGTACCCAGATCGTCTATGAGAAACTGCCATACCTTCAGGTACACTGTTCCTAACACGCGCCATCACACAAATTCTCCACTCATTAAAATGTGTACAATATACAATGAACTCCAAAGAGATTGCGATATTTTTGGTCAGTCATTGGATGATTTTAAACAAAGTGTTGTGCAATATTTTTTAGTTTAATTTACATTTATTATTATTATTATATTATTATTATATTTTTTTTTATTTAGGTTTTTAATTTTTTTTTTTGTACATTTGTATTTATGTTTATGTATATATATATGTATATATATATATATATATATATAAATATATATATATATATATAAATATATATATATATATATATATATATATATATATATATATATATATATTATGTATGATATGGTATTTTAAGTTTGTAATTTAGATTTAGTATTTTGCTCTGTTATTGGACTGTAGTTAGTCTGTTGGGCAATAAAGCATTATTATTATTAAATTCGAATAGTTTTGAATTTGAAATATTCTGCCAGCGGCAGCTCGCAGCCTAACTTCAGGGTAGGCCAGAGACCCAAGACAATATGTATCCGTTATTGAAAGGTGACTTTGTTGTGCAATTTCCTATATTTATAAATTTTGTGTGCCTTGGCGCTGTGGCCTACCCTGAAGTTAGGATGCGAGCCATCGCTTGTCTGTTCGTTACTTGAACTGGACTTCTGCGATTGTAAGGGCCAGTTGCACCAAACAAGTTGAACTGGTTTAACTCTTAACTTCAGTTCAAAGTGAAATTAGAACAATAGGAACTGTCATCTTGAACTCAAGTTCAGCTTGAACTTGGGTTCAACGTTTTTGGTGCAACTGGACCTAAATGTGAAGTTATACTAACTTGAACTGGTGACGTCACAAACTTGAACTCAGTTTAACTTAGTGCAGTACAAACCTATTATAAAGAGGGAATTCTAATGTAAAGTTGATGGAACTGTTTGAGACAAATGAATTGATCAATCATAAATTAATAATACATTTAATAAGTAAGTATACTAATATAATATGTTTTGCGTAGAATATAAATTCCAATAAATATATTTAATCCTTTCGGATATTGGCTATTCACAACACCGATGCAATTTGTCATCGGTGAGAAGTCGCACTGAAATGAGGTCATGTTTGGAAGAATTGACCAAACCATATAGAGTAAAATGACGTCATTTCAGTGCGACTTCTCAAATTGCATTGATGTTATGAATAGCCCCTTAGGAGTGTCCCCACCCACTGGTATAATTTTAATATGATTAATTTATAACTTGAGAAGTGGCCGTTATGGGCCCACCATGTATATAGTGTGCAGCCCATCTACCAAAAGCTGGCCCGTGTTTTTGTTTTTTATTTGACAGGATAAATGAGCCAAGTTTTTTCCGACTTCAACTGCTTTGCCGTCGATGACGATCTCTTCACCCAGTTTCGCAGCTTTTAAGTATCTGTAAATATTAATAATGCACATCTTATGAAAACATTAATTACTCTTATGCCCGGTATTATAAAACATTTAATTCCCTAATGCTCGGTATTATAAAACGTTTTGTTCCCTAAATAAAATTAACTATAGAAATAAATTAATTTATTCCAAAGATTTCGGTATTATAAACACTAAATAACTTTATTTGGCTAATAAATCTCCCCAGTAAATTATTTGTTTGTTTTTCTGCCAAGTAAATTTTATTCTCTAAATAATTTGACAGTTAAAAGTCAAAAGTGTATTATATTATTATAATTACTTTAGATTCTACTACTTGTGTTTATTAATTTCATTACGGTTATCATGTCTACCATATCATCCGTGTCAGATTTAAATTCGCTCATAGTATCTTCCCTGACAGTGATTAATTCGAACCACAATACATTCTAAGGAGTCGAAGACCTAAAGTTTTTCAAACCATACATAACCAGGAATTTATGCATACGCTTTTGAAAATTAGTTCCATTTAAAGTTTTAAACGAGTGTTTTCCACTCCCAGACTAAGCATGAAGTAAAATTTCGAGTTTAGAAAAGCCTGAAAATTTGGTTTGGTCGCGTAGCGCGAAGCGCGGAGCGACCAAACCAAATTTTCAGGCTTTTCTAAACTCGAAATTTTACTTCATGCGCCACGCGCATAAAACACTGAAAACACTAAAATATTGTGAACAAGTGAACTTCACTTGAAATCAGTGTCTTGTACGCGTGGCGCATGAAGTAAAATTTCGAGTTTAGAATAGCCAGAAAATTTGGTTTGGACGTTCCGCGCTTCGCGCTACGCGACCAAACCAAATTTTCAGGCTTTTCTAAACTCGAAATTTTACTTCATGCTTAGCCTGGGAATGGAAAACACTCATTTGTCTTTTATAATTTCTAATAAGCTTTATTTTTCTTGTTCTGTGTAGTTCTCTCCTATTCCATGGTTATTCTCCATAATTATAAGGAATTATACTAAATTTCCAATTTGATTGACAATTTAATTTAAAATATTGACAATTCAATTTAACAAATTGGTGGTTCCAGCTATGGCCACAATGAAAATGTATAATTTCGGTCTGTAATCTACTAATTAATTATTTATTTTTAGAATTGCTATTTATTTGGTAGGTTTGCTTTATAATACTCAAATTTATTTGCCTATTAGTTTACTAGGTAAATAAATTTACTCCACAAATAGTTATCTAATGTTTTATTAATCGTTTATAACGCCGGGTATAAATAAAATTTACTTTAGGAATAAATTAATTTATTCCAAAGATTTCGGTATTATAAACACAAAATAACTTTATTTGGCTAATAAATCTCCCCAGTAAATTATTTGTTTGTTTTTCTGCCAAGTAAATTTTATTCTCTAAATAATTTGACAGTTAAAAGTCAAAAGTGTATTATATTATTATAATTACTTTAAATTCTACTACTTGTGTTTATTAATTTCATTACGGTTATCATGTCTACCATATCATCCGTGTCAGATTTAAGTTCGCTCATAGTATCTTCCCTGGCAGTGATTAATTCGAACCACAAGACATTCTAAGGAGCCGAAGTCCTAAAGTTTTTCAAACCAGACATAACCAGGGATTTTTATATTTATGCATACGCTCTTGAAAATTAGTTCCATTTATAGTTTTAAACGAGTGTTTTCCACTTCCAGACTAAGCATGAAGTAACATTTCGAGTTTAGAACAGCCTGAAAATTTGGTTTGGTTGCTCCGCGCTTCGCGCTACGCGACCAAACCAAATTTTCAGGCTTTTCTATACTCGAAATTTTACTTCATGCTTACCCTGGGAGTGGAAAACACTCATTTGTCTTTGATAATTTCTAATAAGCTTTATTTTTCTTGTTCTGTGTAGTTCTGTCCTATTCCATGGTTATTCTCCATAATTATAAGGAATTATACTAAATTTCCAATTTGATTGACAATTCAATTTGAAATATTGACAATTCAATTTAACAAATTGGTGGTTCCAGCTATGGCCACAATGAAAATGTAAAATTTCGGTCTGTAATCTACTAATTAAATTATTTATTTCTAGAATTGCTATTTATTTGGTAGGTTTGCTTTATAATACGCAATTTTATTTGCCTATTAGGTAAATATAAGGTAAATAATTTGCCTATTAGGTAAATAAATTTACTCCACAAATAGTTATCTAATGATTTATTAATCGTTTATAATACCGGGCATAAATAAAATTTACTTTAGGAATAAATTAATTTATTCCAAAGATTTGGGTATTATAAACACAAAATAACTTTATTTGGCTAATAAATCTCCCCAGTAAATTATTTATTTGTTTTTCTGCCAAGTAAATTTTATTCTTTAAATAATTTGACAGTTAAAAGTCAAAAGTGTATTATATTATCATAATTACTTTAGATTCTACTACTTGTGTTTATTAATTTCATTACGGTTATCATGTCTACCACCCACTACCTACTAGACAAGATACAAATCAAAGAGTTTGACTCCTACAAAGATCACATAGCTACATCTTCTCCAAAAAACTGAACATCCTCGACGTCGATGGAAACAGTATTGACAATACAACTGCAAACTGTCTTTATATAAACATCCAATCTCTTCGCTCCAAATTAAATCAAATTGACGTAATCCTTAAAGACACAACATTAAATATTTCTGTACTATGTTTATGCGAACACTGGTTAACCGACGATGCTATAAAAACCACTGTCTTCTCAAACTTTCAAGTAGCAACCAGCTATTCTCGAAAATCAACATCCGGCGGTGGAATTCTAATTATGGTCAAGAATAACATAGCATTCACATCCTTAAATATTATATCAGCCAATTTTAATCGGAGAAAAACTGCGAAATAGCGGGAATTGAAACAGATTGTAACATAATAATCACAGTCTATAGATCTCCTAATGGCGATCTCAATCAATTCTTGAATACACTCTCTGTTGTACTTGACTCCATCAAGCAAAATAAAAAGCACATATTTGTGATTGGCGACTACAATATTAACATCAATACTTCCAATCGCAATACAGAGAGCCTCGTGGATGTTATTCATAGCTATGATCTAGAATTCATGATTAACTTTCCCACACACTTAAATAACTGCATTGACAACATAGCGACGAACTTTCATACTATGTCATCTTATCCTCTTGAAACAGGATTATCAGACCACAGAGGAATTATTTTTACCGTTCCACTAAACAAAAATCAGAATCCCAAACATAACAGACCGATCAGACAAATCACTGCGGCTGGAAAACATACCCTGTTTAAACTATTGGAAGAGGAATCATGGATCTTTCTGAATATAATAAGTGATACCAACGAATGTGTGGACAACTTCTTGTCTGTCTTCCTTGTATATTTTGAGTCTTGTTTTTCACTCAAAACAACCAAATCGGACATACAGGAAAATTATATCAGATGGTATAATAATTCTTTAATAAAAATGAGAGAACACCTACAGCTACTATCCGAAATATACAACACCACGCGTGATCCAGAAGTATGTGTATTAAGGAACAATCATAGGAAATGTTACAGGCGAGCAATAGAATGTAGCAAATTGCAGGCCAATAACTTGTACATTGTAAAGAACAACTTTAAACCAAAAGTCGTGTGGAAAATTATTAATTGCTCAAGACCCTCGAAATCAATTACGCGTCCAACCACTTCTGCAATGACCTTCAACGAGCACTTTACTGAAATTGCTGATAATATTATATCATCCTTACCTCATTCAAATACAGACCCAATAACCTTAATGTGTTCAGAATTTAATAGCAGTACTCAGTTTTTCAGTTTCAGTCAAATATCGATGAATATTGTCAGAGATGCAGTAAGTAGATTACGACCCAGTTCAAGCAGGGACATCTACGGATTACGAATTGATGTCATCAAATCCGTATTGAACACTATTTTATCTCCACTCGCAAAAATGCTTAATATGTGTATTAGAAATAACACCTTTCCGGATGCTTTTAAGAGAGCCTTGGTCATACCGGTCCTTAAGAAAGGAGATCCAAACCAAGATCGTCCAATTTCTCTGCTGCCCTTGTTTGGCAAAATATTTGAAAAAATCTTGCAAGATCAACTATCTACTTACCTAGAACAATCAAATATATTAAGAAGCGAGCAATATGGTTTTAGGAAAGAACGTTCAACGAGGATCGCTTTATCGAAATTAGTTGAAGAAATTATCAATGTCTTCGAAGATGGATCTATAGCAAGAGCTACATTTCTAGACCTGTCTAAGGCTTTTGACAGCGTATCTCACGACATTTTACTGCGCAAACTTTATTTTTACAATATTCATCCAGACACTTGCAGGATTTTACTCTCATACCTCACTGGAAGGACTCAGAGGGTACTATCAAATGGAATCATGTCTGAGGCCTTGCCCATTAAATACGGTGTACCAAAGGGATCTATTCTTGGGCATCTGTTGTTTCTGATATACTTCAATGACTTACCTAATGCGACGCCAAACACCAATACAATATTATATGCAGACGATACCACTGTTATTAACAAGTCTAAAGATTACTCTATTGCTAATAATTTGCATGATAAAGCACTCGGGGAGGTATCGGAGTGGTTCATAAGTAATCGACTAAAACTGAATATCAACAAATCTACTTCCCTAACGTTCACATTAAGGAAATATGAATCAACTAAATTGCTTGGCTTTCACATTGATTGCTTTCTATCTTGGACTACTCATGGGGATATACTCGCTAGAAAGCTTAGTTCGAGTATATATCTTATTAGAAAACTGGCACCCATAGTATCAAGGAACGTAGCTCGTACGACATATTTCTCGCTATTCCAGTCCAACATCACATATGGGATACTTACTTGGGGTCATGCCGCTATTCGACACCGAATATTTGGTCTTCAGAGAAAGGTAGTAAGAGTGTTAGCTGGCCTGAACTACTGTGATGACTGCAGACAAGCTTTCATTGATTTAAGAATATTAACATTCCCATCACTATTTATTCTTGCCTGCTTGTCTCATATTAGACACAATTTGGATAGCTACCAAACTTGTAGCGACATCAATAAGTACCTTACTCGCCAAGAATCAAACATATATCTACAAACAACAAGACTCTCGAAAGCGAAGACTGGTACTATTCCACGCTGTTAAATTCTTCAACGCACTACCGAAAAACATACAGCAATTGCCTCCCAAGCAATTTGCAAATCGTCTGAAAACGCTACTTGAGGATAAAGGTTTTTACTGCTGGGAAGAATTCCTCAAATTTGATTTTAAAACTCATTTTAAATTGTGAACGTCCGTATGTTACTTCAATATGTTATTTTAATGTGTTATTTTAATGTGGTATTTTAATATGTTGTTTTAATATGATATTTTAATATGTTATTTTAATATGTTATTTCTTAATAAGTTTTTTTAATATGTGACTATAGATCTATTTACTTATTTAATTCGATGTTTCTTACTATACAAACTAGCTCATAAGGTTTTATTATTATTATATTTTTTATTATTATATACTCGTAGGTTAAGGTGACATATGTAAAACATGTACTTTTGTTAATACATCAATAAATATGAATATGAATAATATGAATATGAACATATCATCCGTGTTAGATTTAAGTTCGCTCATAGTATCTTCCCTGCCAGTGATTAATTCGAACCACGACATTCTAAGGAGTCGAAGACCTAGAGTTTTTCAAATCAGACATAACCAGGGATTTTTATACTTATGCATACACTTTTTAAAATTAGTTCTATTTAAAGTTTTAGACGAGTGTTTTCCACTCCCAGACTAAGCATGAAGTAAAATTTCGAGTTTAGAAAAGCCTGAAAATTTGGTTTGGTCGCGTAGCGCGAAGCGCGGAGCGACCAAACCAAATTTTCAGGCTTTTCTAAACTCGAAATTTTACTTCATGCGCCACGCGCATAAAACACTGAAAACACGGAAATATTGTGAACAAGTGAACTTCACTTGAAATCAGTGTCTTGTACGCGTGGCGCATGAAGTAAAATTTCGAGTTTAGAAAAGCCTGAAAATTTGGTTTGGCCGCTCCGCGCTTCGCGCTACGCGACCAAACCAAATTTTCAGGCTTTTCTAAACTCGAAATTTTACTTCATGCTTAGCCTGGGATTGGAAAACACTATTATATTATCATAATTACTTTAGATTCTACTACTTGTGTTTATTAATTTCATTACGGTTATCATGTCTACCATATCATCCGTGTTAGATTTAAGTTCGCTCATAGTATCTTCCCTAATAGTGATTAATTCGAACCACGACATTCTAAGGAGTCGAAGACCTAGAGTTTTTCAAATCAGACATAACCAGGGATTTTTATACTTATGCATACACTTTTTAAAATTAGTTCTATTTATAGTTTTAGACGAGTGTTTTCCACTCCCAGACTAAGCATGAAGTAAAATTTCGAGTTTAGAAAAGCCTGAAAATTTGGTTTGGTCGCGTAGCGCGAAGCGCGGAGCGACCAAACCAAATTTTCAGGCTTTTCTAAACTCGAAATTTTACTTCATGCGCCACGCGCATAAAACAGTGAAAACACTGAAATATTGTGAACAAGTGAACTTCACTTGAAATCAATGTCTTGTACGCGTGGCGCATGAAGTAAAATTTCGAGTTTAGAAAAGCCCGAAAATTTGGTTTGGCCGCTCCGCGCTTCGCGCTACGCGACCAAACCAAATTTTCAGGCTTTTCTAAACTCGAAATTTTACTTCATGCTTAACCTGGGAGTGGAAAACACTCGTTTAAGTCTTTTATAATTTCGAATAAGCTTTCTTTTTCTTGTTCTGTGTAATTCTGCCCTATTCCACGGTTATTCTCCATAATTATAAGGAATTATACTAAATTTTCAATTTGATTGACAATTTAATTTGAAATATTGACAATTCAATTTAACAAATTGGTGGTTCTAGCTATGGCCACAATGAAAATGTATAATTTCGGTTTGTAATCTATAAATTAAATTATTTATTTCTAGAATTACTATTTATTTGGTAGGTTTGCTTTATAATACGCAATTTTATTTGCCTATTAGTTTACTAGGTGAATAAATTTACTCCACAAATAATTATCTAATGATTTATTAATCGTTTATAATACCGGGCATTAATATTTTGTTATTAATTGGAAATGTGTTCACTTGTTAAAAGAAAATCTATGAACTTAAGCGAGTATTTTGTTTTAACAGTTATACAAATATAGCGATTGTTGAATAAAATTCTCTAGATTTAATTACATGTGCATACATTTAAAAGTTGAAATAAAATTCACCCAAATATTTTATTTATCAATTTACGGGCATACTATTTTACAATGTAATAAGAATGTAAATAATACAGGGTGAGTTTTTTAAGTGTTGCAGGGCTATATCTCGAAAACGGTTTTAAATATTTTCAAGAAATGTTGGTGAAGATATGAGCGACACATTTGACCATATTTTCTACAATTTACTCTTTTCTCGCTTCTGAAGGGTGGGAGTAACTTGACAATTTTAAATGGGATAACATATTTTTGTTTCTAAAATTCGACTCTACACGAAAAACTAAGTATGTTTTTAATTTTATTTAATTTGAATCCGCTCCTGGGCCCGTATTCACAGCACCCATGCAATTTGTCATCGGTGAGATCTTGCACCAAAATGACATTTTACTCCATACGGTTTGGTAAATTCTTCCTAAAATGACGTCATATCAGGGCGACTTCTCACCGATGACAAATTTCTGACTTCAAATGTACTTGTCACGAAAAACACAGCCCTTTCACAATGGTTGAAATTGTAAACTTTACAAGTCTCGAAAAACAAATTAAATTAACTTACGTTATGTGCATGTCAACAGAAAGAAACGGCACATGCTCTTTTGTGTGGCTGTATAAAGCAAAAACGGAGATGGCATCGATCAATGTCGCAGAAAAACCACCATGCATAGTTTTGTAAAAGTTCGTCACATCTTCCTCGACTTTGAATTCAGCTACACACCGACCCTTTTCAGCAGATATTATGTGTATCTGCGAAAACATTGTTCAAACACCGCTTCCATTGTATTAAGACGAGAAATACAATAATTATAGCACAGTTAGGCCGTAGCCACCCACTGAACAAAAAACAAACAAATACCATTTTATCAACATTGTAACAACATTAAAAGTTGTTTTATTGTTGATAAAACATTCCTTAAATGTGTTTGCTTAGTGCCCACTGAGCAAAAAACAAACAAATAACGTTTTATCAACATTGTAATAACATTAAACGTTGTTTTAATGTTAATAAAACGTTACTTAAATATTTACTTTTATATAAATAAAACAATTTAAACACTTTCAAATATATATTGTAATAACGCTACAATTGTTTCGCCACACTGTGGCTTCTTCAGGCGAAGAAATGAGTGTGGCGAAACAATTGTAGCGTTATTACAATATATATTTGAAAGTGTTTAAATTGTTTTATTTATATAAAAGTGAATATGAACTTTCAACATTTATCAGCCTTATCAATCAATTTTTTGTTACTTAAATATGTTTGCTCAGTGGGTGGGCAGGGGAGGATATTGGGGTTCAAACCCCCTCCGGTATTTTTACAATATTACATTTTTGTATGTAAAAGCCGCACTTTAAGATCAAAAACAAATTTTTTACCATTAAAACTCCCCGACATTTTTATAACCCCCTCCGATTTTTTTTTTTGGCTACGGCCTTGTATCACAGACAATTTATAGAGACATACAGTCTAATGTAATTATTTGGACACCAAAAAATGGAATCAACGATTAGATTGCGAGATAGTTTTTTGGGATTTCAATGTTTAAATAAAATACTAACATCTATCGATTGATAGCGTAGTTTAAATTTATAATTATTATATCTGATTAATAATAAGATTGAAAATCGAGATGCGATCTGTAAAATTTTATTTTAATCATAATTTAGTTTCTTGGATTCCCTATCCCATGGATTGTCTACATAATTGTCTGTGATTATGTTATAATGAAAATGCAGAAGTATTTTACTATTGCTAATTACCTTGTCAAAATTTCGCTCGAATCCTTTACTACTCTTTATAAAATTAAGTATTTTGGCTATTGTTTGGCACTTGCTCGCCATATTTTATAAAAATCGTTTATTGTTTCTACGTTATTTGTGTTACTAAGTACTATTTAAAATATGTTTTTCATATATGTATTAAAGTACGTACAAGGATAAGCTGATAAGATACAATTATATCATATAATTGATACTTGAGTTTTTCTAAGCCCTCTAACAGTGGATTTTACAAACTTTTATTTGTGGCAGGTTTACGTAAGACGGTATTAAATTTTAATCCGTTGTTATATTTTTTTGGATTTCACAATAGTATATTGTATGCACAGGGTTGCCCAAATTGTTTCTTACTATAGGGAATCTCTGTTATTATAAGAGATAGACAAAAATCGATGGCGCATCCTCGTGCTGTTTTTTGTTTTTTTCGAGACAAACTCAGTTCCGATACAGAAATTAAATATCGTCTTTTGTTTTGAAGTTATAGCCAAAAATTCAATATTTTCCATTTTCAATTTTTATTAATACCTCAGTCATTTATTATTTTGCCAAGATAAGAATTGCATGCTCATTGGGTATTTTTTGAGGAGAATCGAATGCAATTTACAATTTTGTTCTATCTTCATTAATAAAAGAGATACAGCACAGACTTATATTTTTTTAAATAGAAGTTATAGTTGGTTGTGCTATTGATAAATTGGTTATATTTTCCATTTTCATTGATACATAACATGCTGATGTTATATACCGGGTGTTGACTTAGCGGACGCAACATAGGAAATCCCATGTAAATTTTGAAATGTTCAAATTTTGGCTCCCCTATTTATTTTAAAAACAAAATGTATTTTCAATTTTTGTAGAGGGAAAAATTCTGAATTCATTCGTGTTACCGTTTATCACTTTACGTTTCTCCAAGTTAAAATAATTAAGAAAAAGTAATGTGATTTTATAAAAAATAATGACATGCCATGGAATTGAAACAATTGCAGATGTCAAAATGGCAAAAGATATCGCAGTCACTTGATTAAAGTAAATGTTTTCGAAATGATTTACACTATACAAGGAAAAATCCTCCTAATAAAGTGGTATTATGCAGACCACAGTTGTCACGATGTTTGCGTTATGTTTTTTGTCGTTAATTAAGTAACAGCAATATCTTGTGCTATTTTGATATCCGCAATTGTTATATCAATTCCATGGTATGTCATTATTTTTATAAAATCACATTACTTTTTCTTAATTATTTTAGCTGTAAATTTTCTGACATTCAATTTGAAGCTTTAAACGAATGTTTTCTACTCCCAGACTAAGCATGAAGTAAAATTTCGAGTTTAGAAAAGCGCCCTCGATAACCAACGTACCTCCGTATGGAGAAGAAGAGATGTATGAAGACTACCCATTTCTTCACACAGCGTGCTTGTAAGGGCCTTGTTTTAATATAATTTACAATTTTTACAGCTGTATTTAGCACAGTTTTTAAATCATCGGGCAATGCTTTTGAAACCAGTGCTTCTCTGTGAAGGCTACAATGAGTCCACAAAGCACAGGGACTTTCTTCAAGAAATCTTGTAACCACACTGCTATTTCTCCCACACACAGCCCGCGCACCGTCAGTGCATATACCGACGCAGTTCTTCCATTCTAAACCTTTTCCTTTTATATGGGAATCAATTGAATTGAAAATGTCTTCGCCCGTTCCGCGACTAATTGGCTTGCAGAACAAAATATCTTCATGCACGTCGTCTTGCCATATATAACGCACAAAAACAAGTAGTTGAGACAGGCCTTGAACGTCGGTAGACTCATCTAGTTGTACAGTATAGTATTTACTACCAACTACTCTTCGTATTAATTCATATTCTGCCCACTCAGCCATTTCGTCAATTCGTCGTGCAACAGTGTTATTGGATAGTGGTATGCGCTCGATTACCTTTACTTCTTTTTCGCCAAACATGGCTCCAACAGCATCTTCAATCGATGGTAAGACTAAGTCTTCGCCAATGGTATGAGGTTTTCCCGCTCTGGCAATCCTCAAACTAATGAGGTACGAGGCATATACAGCATTTTCATTAATATTAATAAAATACGAAACAATATTTTTTGAAGATTTCATATCTAACAATTTTCTTTGAAAAAAGTCTACTGGCTTGTTTTTAAAATGAGAATGCTTAGTTTCTATATAACACGTTAACTTACTTGGACGCAAACTTTTGTTTGCTAATATTTCGTAGCAAATCACGCATTGAGGACGCGGATCTAACGTGTCATGATTCCAAGTGAATCCTAATTTCAAATATTCAGAGTCATATTTTCGTACAACTTTCCGGCGCTTCGTTTTATGTGAACTCGTTGAGGGAGCTTGGAAGTCAGATTCAGTGCTACTTTTGTCACGTAACAGAGCATCTTCTGTATTTTCTTTACTTGTTTAGTAATCAACTGGCGGCGCCGCCGGCGGCGGCGACGTAGTTTTTGCTCCGCGTTTCAACCACTTGTCCATGATTATCATCAAATGTTAATAATTGTTTTTAAAAAGATTACAATGGCGTACGGCAAACAATACAACACACACGCGAAACGAAACCTCACAAAAACAAAAGACGTCCGACTCGCAATCACGGCGGCAGCACAGCCCCCGCCCGCACTCTCCTCTCTCGCACCTCTCCTCTGATTGGCTCTGACAGTCCCTCATCGGTGATGCTAACCGGGAAAGTAAGAGGGGATAGGCTTCCCCACCAAGCTTTAACCTAAGCTTTACCACTTCTCACAACTTAAAATAAAACCTCTAGAGTGCCATGAAAAATATTGTAGGTTGGCAACTCTGAAATTTTACATTATAATTATTATGCCTGACGTTTTATACAGAGAGTTTTATGTAACACCGAACATTTTCATAACGAGAATTTTTCTTTTAAGTATCCATATGCATTTGTTGCACATTCTTCGATGCTCGGTTTATTGAAAGAATTTAATTTGAAGCTTTAAGCGAGTGTTATCCACTCCCAGGCTAAGCATGAAGTAAAATTTCGAGTTTAGAAAAGCCTGAAAATTTGGTTTGGTCGCGTAGCGCGAAGCGCGGAGCGGCCAAACCAAACTTTCGGCTTTTCTAACCTCGAAATTTTACTTCATGCGCCACCGGTACAAAACTCTGATTCAATTTAAAGTTTAGCGGTGTGTTTTGAACTTCGTAATATGTCAGTGTTTTGTACCGGTGGCGCATGAGGTAAAATTTCGAGTTTAGAAAAGCCTGAAAATTTGGTTTGGTCGCGTAGCGCTTCGCGCTACGCGACCAAACCAAATTTTCAGACTTTTCTAAACTCGAAATTTTACTTCATTCTTAGCCTGGGAGTGGAAAACACTCGCTTAGAGCTTCAAATTAAATTCTTTTAATAAACTGAGCATCGGAAAATGTGCAACGTATGCATATGGATACTACAAAGAAAAATGCTCGTTATGAAAATGTTCGGTGTTACATAAAACTCTCTGTATGTCAATTCCTAAAGCGTGTAGCCAACTTAAATTTTAAAAAAGATAAAATCATGGCACTTTAGAGGTTTTTTTATTGACATACTATATAACTTTTAACCACAGAATCCTACAACGGCGATAGTCGAGTGGGTCAAGTCTTTTGCGGTCGCGGATGTGTGCTGCTGAACAAGGTTCTAATCCGCCCTACATTTCAGGGCCCACTCAATATTTGCTCGCGACCCACCAGTGATTCGCGACCTATAGTTTGGGAAATACTGTGCTAGACGATGATAAAATGATTCTACGGCATTTCTTAAAAAAATTGGATTCATTTCTTCACATACTAACCGTACTCGAGTCTGAAGTTCTTCCACATTTTTAATTGGAATATCACTATAAATTTTTATTTTCATATACCAGAGCTGGGCAGGATTCGAATCATTCAGGATTCGATTCCCGGATTCGAATCCTTTTATAGGATTCGAAAGAGGTATTCGAATACATTAGTGAAAACGCATTCGTGATCCGGATTCGTTATATTTTTTTAAAAGGATTCGTATTCGAATCCAGAAGTAGATGATTCTAATCCTTATAAAAGGATTCGAATTCTTGTAGCAGGATTTGAATCCTTATAAAAGGAATCGAATCCTTATAAAAGGATTCGAATCCTCATACATGGACTCAAATCCTCCCAAATAATTCGAATCATTGCTATTAAGGCTGGGATTCGAATTCGATTAATTCAAATAGTTAAATATTCTAATAAGAATATTTAAATCACTAAATTGTTCATATTTGAATATAAATATTTAAATTTTCGAATGATTCAAATATTTGTGAATGCATATTTGGTTACTTAACCATGAAAAATTTCCAACCTTAATAGTATATTTTTAACTTCACTTGAAATCAATGTTTTATACGCGTGGCGCATGAAGTAAAATTTCGAGTTTAGAAAAGCCCCGTGAAAATTTGTCTCGGGTCGCTGCGCGACCCTCGACAAATTTTCTATGCGGGGCTTTTCTAAACTCGAAATTTTACTTCATGCTTAGTCTGGGAGTGGACAACACTCGTTTGAACTTTAAATTTAACTCTTTTAAAAAAATCGACGTATTTAATATAATAAATCATTCATTGAAATCATAGAAAAATTAACTTTTAGTGGTTACTTTATAATTTGCTCGGCTCTTAATGGGTGAATATTCTATTCCTAAAAAAAACCGTATTTATTTAATATTAAAGTTGCATTTAGTACAATAAGAAACTGTGAATAAATCGACAAAAATCTAGAAATATCGAAAATCTCGACATGTAGAAAATCTTGACGGTCTAAAAAAAACAGGAAATATCCGCACTTGTTGTATCAATTCCATGATAAGTCATTATTTTCATAAAATCACATAACTTTTTCTTAATTATTTTAGCTGTAAGTTTTCTGACATTTGTTGATTTTTAAAAGAGTTCAATTTAAAGCTTTAATCGAGTGTTTTCCACTCCCAGACTAAGCATGAAGTAAAATTTCGAGTTTAGAAAAGCCCCGTGAAAATTTGTCGAGGGTCGCGCAGCGACCTGAGACAAATTTTCTGGGCTTTTCTAAACTCGAAATTTTACTTCATGCGCCACGCGTATAAATCACAGATTTTAAGTGAAGTTAGAATATACATAAATTTGAGAATATAATAGTGTTTTAAACGCGTGGCGCATGAAGTAAAATTTCGAGTTTAGAAAAGCCCAGAAAATTTGTCTCGGGTCGCTGCGCGACCCTCGACAGTTTTTCACGGGGCTTTTCTAAACTCGAAATGTTGCTTCATGCTTAGTCTGGGAGTGGAAAACACTTGTTTAAAGCTTTAAATTGAACCTAAAAAAAAAACAGGGAATATCCGCAATTGTTGTATCAATTCCATGGTATGTTATTATTTTCATAAAATCACATAACTTTTTCTTAATTATTTTAGCTGTACATTTAAAAGAGTTCAATTTGAAGCTTTAATCCAGTGTTTTCCACTCCCAGACTAAGCATGAAGTAAATTTTCTGGTCTTTTCTAAACTCGAAATTTTACTTCATGCGCCACGCGTATAAAACACAGATTTTAAGTGAAGTTAGAATATACATAAATTTGACAATATAATAGTGTTTTATACGCGTGGCGCATGAAGTAAAATTTCGAGTTTAGAAAAGCCCAGAAAATTTGTCTCGGGTCGCTGCGCGATCCTCGACAGATTTTCACGGGGCTTTTCTAAACTCGAAATTTTGCTTTATGCTTAGTCTGGGAGTGGAAAACACTTGTTTAAAGTTTTAAATTGAGCCTAAAAAAAAACAGGAAATATCCGCACTTGTTGTATCAATTCCATGATAAGTCATTATTTTCATAAAATCACATAACTTTTTCTTAATTATTTTAGCTGTAAATTTTCTGACATTTGTTGTTTTTTAAAAGAGTTCAATTTAAAGCTTTAATCGAGTGTTTTCCACTCCCAGACTAAGCATGAAGTAAAATTTCGAGTTTAGAAAAGCCCCGTGAAAATTTGTCGAGGGTCGCGCAGCGACCCGAGACAAATTTTCTGGGCTTTTCTAAACTTGAAATTTTACTTCATGCGCCACGCGTATAAAACACAGATTTTAAGTGAAGTTAGAATATATATAAATTTGACAATATAATAGTGTTTTATACGCGTGGCGCATGAAGTAAAATTTCGAGTTTAGAAAAGCCCAGAAAATTTGTCTCGGGTCTCTGTGCGACCCTCGACAGATTTTCACGGGGCTTTTCTAAACTCGAAATTTTGCTTCATGTTTAGTCTGGGAGTGGAAAACACTTGTTTAAAGCTTTAAATTGAACCTAAAAAAGAAACAGCGAATATCCGCAATTGTTGTATCAATTCCATGGTATGTAATTATTTTTATAAAATCACATTAATATTTCTTAATTATTTTAACTTAGAGAAACGTAAAGTGTTAAGTGTTAACATTCATAAATTCAGAATTTTTCCCTCTACAAAAAAGTAAAATACATTTTGTCTCTAAAATAAATACTGAAGCGAATATTTGAACACTTTAAAATTTATATGTGATTTCCTATGTTGCGTCCGCCAAGTCAACACCCGGTATAACGTTGTATTAATGTTGATGAAACATTACTTCAATGAGTTTGCTTAGTGGGTGAGTAGGCGTATATTAGAATAATAATAATAACAAATCTTTATTCCAATGTCAACATAAAATACTCAATACATTGTACTGGGTGATCCATTTCGAGGTTCCTACTTTTTTAAAGAAAAAAAAAAAACAGAAAATTCAAATTTATTGGAGAATGTTTATTATCATTTGAAAGAACATTCTTTGGCATTTATTTTTTGAAGATTATGTCTATCAAATGTTGGCCGTTGCTACGTCGCAGATGGTCCATCCGTTGAGTCCAATTTTCGATGACTCGTTCGAGCATTTCGACTGGTAACTGGCGAATGACACGCGTTATGTTTTCCTCCAAGGCCTGAATCAAAGCGGGTTTGTCCGCATAAACTTTAGACTTTACATATCCCCACAGGAAAAAGTCTAACGGTGTGATATCACACGATCTTGGTGGCCAATCGACCGGCCCAAAACGTGAAATTATGTGCTCACTGAAATGTTCTCTCAATAAATCCATTGATTGATGCGATGTGTGGGAAGTGGCGCCGTCTTGCTGAAACCAAATGTCGCCGAGATTACGAGCTTCAATTTCAGGCAACAAATAGTCGGTTATCATGGCACGATAACGGTCGCTATTGACAGTTACGTTCGCACCGGCATCATTTTTAAAGAAATATGGACCGATGATTCCACCGGCCCACAAACCACACCAAACCGTTGTTTTTTCTGGATGAAGTGGCAGTTCTTGAATCTCTTCAGGTTGCTCTTCGTCCCAAATGCGGCAATTTTGTTTGTTTACATACCCATTGAGCCAGAAATGGGCCTCATCGCTAAACAAAATTTGCCTCGAAAACGTCGGATCTTCTTGGAACTTTTCAAGAGCCCATAGAGCGAAGCGATGTCGCTTGGGAAGGTCGAGCGGCTTCAGTTGTTGCACAAGCTGTATTTTGTACGCTTTCAATTTAAGATCTCGACGTAAAATGCGCCAAGTCGTTCCATACGTCAGTCCGAGTTGCTGCGAACGGCGCCGAATCGACTCTCCACGGTCTTCGTGTACACTCTCAGCTACGGCCGCTATATTTTCTTCACAGCGTGCTGGACGTGGTCTATTCGGTCGAATATTATCCAATAATGAATGCTGGGTCTCAAAATGGGTGATGGTGTTGCGAATAGTACGCTCAGTAGGCCGATTATGTTGACCATAAGTATGCGAAGCGCACGAAACACATTCCTCACAGAACGTGACTTTTCGTAATAAAGTTGAACGATTTGTAAACGTTGTTCAGGCGTAAGTCTTTCTATTATGAAATGCCAAACAATACTAAACAAAAATAACATGACAGCATGACACGACTCACACGTGATTTGTCAAAAAAAGGCTATTGAAAAAAGTATCTCTACTTGGATCACCTTTTACATCTACACGGAATAGGGTCAATAAAAAAAATAATTGTATACATCACATCACCGCGCGAAAAATTCACTTAAGTCGTAGGGTTCTAAAACTAGTAAAAACTCTCTAAGACATTGTTTCCAGCTCGAAAATGTGTCATAATTTTGAACATGCTTTGGCAAATGATTGTATATTTTTATACACGTATAAAGCGGTTTTTTTTTCAGTGAACGCCAATTTATTATACGGATATTTAAATACAATGCCGTGCCTTGTGTTATGCATACTTTTCAATCTAAAGTCTTCAAATAAGGGATTTTGTTTCCACATAAATTTTATGCATTCAAAAATATATATTGCAGTACATGTAAGCAATTGGTTTTCCCTAAAAAAACCTCTACAGCTCACATTGTACTTCATGCTGGAGATGATTCTCAGTGCTCGTTTCTGAATTATAAATGTTCTTTCAAGGTTGATTCTGTTGCCCCAAAACATTATACCATATTTCATATTTGAATAAAACTAGGCAAAATAAAAAGTTCGTACAATTTTTAAATTAGTATACTTTGAAAGTACCCTTGGCCCATAGCAGGCTTTATTTAGTTCAGGCGAAAGCGCATCAATATGTTTATTATAGCTTAAGTTTTCATCTATTAAGATACCAAGAAATTTCGTGGCATCGGTAAAACTATATTGCTTATCATTTAGTGTTATATGGTTTGGTGTTTCTATTTGATTTGTAACTTTAAAAAGCATACAATTTGTTTTTTCATTGTTAAGTAATAATTTATTGTCCGTAAACCAATTTTGCAAGTCATGCAAACAACAATTTCCAGTAGTTTTTACATCAGTATATGTAGCTCCTACTAATACCAGGTTCGTATCATCTGCATAACTTACCAAATGAGATTCCTCTTTTATGATGTTGTTAATGTCGTTTACGAATATATTGAATAGCAGAGGTCCCAAAATACTGCCTTGAGGTACCCCCATGGTCACATTCAAGACACTTGATAAAACCTCTTCGCTATTACTTTTAACCTTTACAGATTGCTAATAATATTATAATAATTTACAATTATTTCGAGAAAATTAAATGAAAATAAATGGATACTATACTCTGTTTTTATTTATTGACCAACCAGATTTCGGATTTATTTTTCTTAGGTTCTTTGAAAACTTTTAATTGTAGACTCATCCATCACTTGGTGAAACATTTTTTAAAAACACTGAATTTAAACTCTGTTTAAAAAATTTATAAAACACTTGGTTATTGTTTCACTATTTGTTTTTATTTTTGAAAAACTGACTAGTTTCCGTCAGACGACCATTTTTAAAGTTATTATAAGAATGATTCTTGTAATAACGTTGAAAATGGTCGTCTGACCGAAACTAGTCAGTTTTTCAAAAATAAAAACAAATAGTGAAACAATAACCAAGTGTTTTATAAATTTTTTAAACAAAGTTTAAATTCAGTGTTTTTTAGGTTTTTTGATTATTTAAGTGCCCCTACCGTTTGTCCAAGGTACGTCGATGGGCGTAACACATATGAACACATGTGTTATAAGGTATGACAGAATTGGATCTTTTCATGTAATTCCTGAGAGAGAGAACAATGACGTTGTATTTGGTTATGTTTTTGAGTCTATCATAACCTCTCTTCTCGGTTTCGCTGTACTTTCATAGATAGAGCAAAATCTCTTCAATAAAATAAAATGCAACGAGGAGAAAATTTAATAAAATGTGTAACGGGGTACGAACGAAGCGCCCGCTGTTAGTACCAAAGCGCTCCGTACTACCCCCTCCGCTTGCGCCACCGTCGCGCTACCACCGCATCCCCTACTTACACCACCACCTACACAGGAGGGAGAATCACGAAAAGCAAATAAAAGCAACTGCACCCTCACAAATCGGCAGAGCACCACCAACTCTCAACATTTGAAGTACTTCCGCACCCTTGTGAGGTCAGAAGCTTGCAAGTTAAACGAGTTGAGCTCTAAATGCTATACGCAGTAACGCCGTAGAAGAAAACGCTCTTTACGTCTACACTTGCCGAGTCCGGGACGGACTCCCCTCGCCAGGACGACGAGAAGCCCCGGCAAGTGACGCCAAATCGCCGCCTCTTCGAGGACAGCCAGAAAGGGACAAGCGCCGCAGCCTACAGAAGAGAGGACCGAGCCAACCCTTGACGCCCATATAAGAAGAATTTCCGCCGTGACGCGCTGCCGCCGCCACGCCGCTTAGAAGTTATTGAAAAACTATTACGAAAACCTGTACATTTGTGTAAATAAAATACTCTAGAAACCACTCGACCTGTTGTAACTCTGACTAGCCGAGCAACCACCCCACAAATGTAAATAAATAAAATTATTAACATGTTTTAAATATAATTTCCCATCTTCGCACCTACCTTAAATATTTATTTACATTACCCACTGAGCTAAAAACAAACAAATAACGTTTTATCATCATTGTAACATTAAACGTTGTTTTAATGTTGATGAAACTTTACTTCAAAGTGTTTGCTCAGTGGGTATACACAGAGTTTTTCTTGAAAGTATACGTATTCCAAATTCAGCCTATTTTCTGTATATCTTGAGATATTCCGTTTTTTTAAAATTAATTTTGGTGCTTTAAACAAGTGTTTTCCACTCCCAGACTAAGCATGAAGTAAAATTTCGAGTTTAGAAAAGTCCCGTGAAAATTTGTCTCGGGTCGCGCAGTAGTATGTACCCTATTCTACACATTAACCAGAGGCTAATGTGTAGAATAGGGTACATACTCCATTTGATACGTTTCCATGGTTTCCATGCACCCACTCCAGTGGTTCTGAACAGGTTATTTATATCGATCTGTGTGAGGGTGTGTGTGTGGTCTAAGATCAAAAAGTAAATGTCAAAAATGAAACGTCAAAAATGAAAAAAATCGGATATTTGTAACTTTGCTAATTGAGCGTCGTGAGTGTTCTTGTTGTGGCGGGCGTGTGTTTGTACGTCGAAATTGACTTATCCGGGGGGGGCATTCAGTCTTTGGAACGCAAGCCAAGTATAAAAGGCATTTTGCGATTGATTTTTTTAACATTTACCATAAATCAAATCTGCATGGATTTTACACGTAGGAAATCCGTGCAGATTCGATTTATGGTAAATGTTAAAAAAATCAATCGCAAAATTCCTTTTATTCCTTCTCTAATGAGTGGCCTGATGTAACCCCTCGCACTATTGTTACTCTGCCGACGCTCCGATGTTTTCAACAATGAACCATACAACGACATTCGGTGGCGATGGAAACATTTGAATTTCCAATTTATAGTTAACCTTTTTATTCGGAACTTGATCGCGACCGGACTTATGCCAAAGTGTCGGACATACAATAATTTAACATCGGAATTGGTCCATCCGGATGTTTTATTCGATCTGTGTAACGCAAGTTGAGCGTAGAAAGTTTTGAAATCTATAAAAATTTGTCATATTGGGTCTGCCATAATGAAAATTGTATGGCTGAATTCTATTTTGTGTGAGCGTTGATTTTTCACCGAAAAAAGTAAAATATACTCCGGCAAAGTGTTTTACGAAATCGGACCCCACTGAGCAAAAAACAAACAAATAACGTTTTATCAACATTGTAATAACATTTAATGTTGTTTTAATGTTGATGAAACGTGACTTAAATGTGTTTGTTCAGTGGGACCGTTTGATCTAATTTTACTGTTGAAACTTACGTATTTGATGAATCATGAATATAATGGGCCCGTTTATCAGAGACATCAATTGGGAGTTTACTGCCAACTATGGGGGAATTCTCTGATGACCGGACTGTTAATCGTGAACGTGTTTGAGATTTTTGCATTTCGCTCACAAATTATTTCCGAAATTTACACTTTTTTAAGGTTATTTTCACCGTTCCTGGTCTAATTCTTTATTAATTATGTTTTAACCATACAGCGTTTTTATTAATTTCACTACTGTTTACTTATTTTGAAATTTTGATAAAAAATAAAAATAATACAAAAGAACAACTTACATTTTAAGGCTATTTATAAATAGACAATAATTAATTTATTCTATTGCAAACCTTTCTCCTAACCTAACCTAACCTAGTAGGTGGAATAGGCACCGAGCGCAAAAAGACTTACGCAATGAGTTCTATTACAAACCTTTATCCTAACCTAACCTAAAAGTGGAATAGGCATCGAGCGCAGATAGACTTACGCAATGTATTCTATTGCAAACCTTCATCCTAATCTAACCTAACCTAGAAGTATGTGGAATAGGCATCGTGCGCAAAGAAATTTACGCAAATTATTTTATTGCAAACCTTCCTCCTAACCTAACCTAACATAAAAGTGTGTGGAATAGGCATAGTGCATACGCAATTTATTCCATTGCAAACCTTTCTCCTAATCTAACCTAACCTAGAAGTATTTATTCTATTGCAAACTTTTCTCCTAACCTAACACATGAACACATATGTGTTACAAGGTATGACAGAATTGGATCTTTCTACCCCTACCCCTTTCCCCGCAGGCCATAGTTCATGCGAGAGAGAACAATGACGTTGTATTTAGTTACGTTTTTGAGTTTATCGTAACCTCTCTTTCTCTAACCTGTACTTTCATTGTATAGATGTTTTAATATTTTGTGTTAAAAATAAGCTTATTTTCTGTAAATCTGTTTTTTTTAAATTTAATTTAAAGCTTTAAACAAGTGTTTTCCACTCCCAAACTAAGCATGAAGTAAAATTTCGAGTTTAGAAAAGCATCGCGTAGAAAATTTGTCGATGTCGCTAGCGCGACCTTCGACAAATTTTCTACGCGATGCTTTTCTAAACTCGAAATTTGTCGATGTCGCTAGCGCGACCTTCGACAAATTTTCTACGCGATGCTTTTCTAAACTCGAAATTTTACTTCATGCTTAGCTGGGAGTGGACGACACTCGTTCTTAGAAGTTTCAAATTAAAGGATCACTCTAGGCTACTAAATTTATTGCCATTTTACAAAGGCCACAACTCGAAGGACCAATTGCGGTCTTCGGAAACCGAAGGACTGCAGGGAATTGAAGTTTTTTTTACAAAAAAACAACGAATATCTGAAGGTTTATAGCGTGGATTGAAAAGAAAAGATCTGGTTTTGAAAAAATATCAAAGTTGGGTTGGTTTTCAATGCATTTTTAACTTCGCGTTAAATCAATGTTTTATACGCGTGGCGCATGAAGTAAAATTTCGAGTTTAGAAAAGCCCAAAAAAATGTTCACTAGGCTTTATCTAAACTCTAAACTTGAAATTTTACTTCGTGCTTAGTCTGGGAGTAGACAACACTCGTTTAAAGCTTCGAATTGAACTCTCAACAAATGTCAGAAAATTTATAGCCTATGCATGTTCACCTAAAGTTTACCATGAAGTAACCACATTTAAATTCAGCGCGCATTTGTGACGTAAGCGATCTCTACCCCCACTCCAAAATCTGTCGATCCTTCTTACCGTATACTCGACCCTAGACAAGAATAGATGTGCGACTCTCCGAGTGACAGGTTGCCACCAGTGGATTAGTACCTTACTCGCATCGCTGGGAGGGGGCGATCAGTCGAAATTTTATCTAGGGACCCCAGAATTTTACTGAACGCGGGAAATTTAAAACGCAGTTATGTGCATATTACTACCGGCAGAGGGCGCTACGACGGGAACGGATATTAAAAAGCGGGAAAATCAAATTATATTAAAAAGCGGCAAAATCAAAATCATTTTAAAAAATAGAAACATTTATTTATGTATAAAATGTACAAAAATAAAAAACAAATGTATAGCTATATAATAAAATACAAATTTCTTACAGAAAATAAAATAGAAAGTATGTAATTTATTAATTAATATATAAAATGATTATTTTCAGCTTTTTCTAGTTTAGATCCGCTGTGTTTTGCTACGACATGATTACCTCGTGAAAGATGTGACTCCTTGTCACGCACAGATGGTCTTGATTAAGAAGAGGCTTTGTCAATCAAATCTCATCTGTTCATTTCGATGTACGCATCCTCAATCCTGAGACTAAATCTCTAAGTGCTAAAATTAGTTTAAATTTATTGTGCTAAACTTTAGCAACACATCTGAAAATCTGAAACAAAAAAAGAAACATAATACCATTATTTTACTCAAGGAGTGGAGTCACTCGGTAGAAGTTCAATCTATTATGTACTTATATAATTTTCTAAACCATAGGAAGTAAAATGATGTCATTTTAATGCAACTTCTCACCGATGAGAAATTGCATGGGTGCTGTGAATCGCCCCCCAGGATATGTATACTTTAAATAAAAATTCCCTTCATAAGCATAATATGAAAGTGGCAATTTTAATTTTTACACATTTTGGAAACAGTACATTTTCTTATTGTCTACAGCAAGTTTCAGATATATTGTGGTTTATATAGAATAAAAGTTCAAATTGACTCGACTGGCCGCGGGTTGACCACCAATGTTGTTAAATATTATTTGCAATTTATACATATACAGCGAGTTTTATGTAACACCGAACATGCTAAAATGTACTCAATGTAAAGTTTCCTATGTTCGATGTGTTCTGGGACGCATCAAAGCATTGAGTGCGATTTCATTGGCTCCGATTTTAGTAGTTCTAACGCAACTTACATTTAACGTCAAAATGAAATGTCATTCATTAATCGCCTACATCACTAATGGAATGTTATATTAAACAGAAAAGAAGAATGAGAAAGAGGAGAACAGATTTAGCTTAAATACAAAAATAATAGAAACACAGATTCCTGTTACTTCCGTTTGCTAATATTTCAAGATAAGTTTATACATTGCTTCAATTTCACTGGAGATTATTAAGAATTTCAATTCAGCGTATTGTATAAACCATTTGATCAGGACCAACCCAAGGTACGTTGCTTCGAGTGTACCAGCAAAAATGCCGTCACTAAACTGCCTTACGGCAGATTCAAATATAAATATTCCAAATTTGAAGAGCGTAGCGATTCAGGTTAAAATGTTTGTTAGTACCGCCCCTAAGTCTGCTGGCAGCACAACAACACTGGGGTATTAGGTGTGCTGCTTCATTTGGCAAACATTTCAATTTTCATTTATTTGTTCACATTATACTCAATATAGATAATGTAGGTGTATTTATTACTTTATTGACTGCATAACTTACAATGAATTGAAGATATGTTTCACGACAGTATTAATCTTGATGCCTTGAAATCAGGGCTGTGGAGTCGGAGTCGGAGTCGTGGAGTCGGAGTTAAGGCATTTTGGTCGGAGTCGGAGTCGCGGAGTCGAAAATTAGTTACGACTCCGACTCCGGACAAATCGAAATAAAAAGTACAAGATGGACGAAAATTGAGCGCAACACTTCAGGTAACGCTATTCGTTAATCGTAATTTAAAAATGCTGTACCTATAGCTTCTTATTAAGTCTCGATAGGCATTCAAATTCTAAATATATGATTTAAAATAAGTATTTTTTAATATATTTTGTGTAAAATTATTGGTTTTACATATAATAATAAATTATGTATAATTTGTAACGTTTAAAAATAATATAGTGTTACTGGGCTTATTGAATTAACACGATTATTAGTGCATTTTTAAATAATCAATTTTGATAATTTTGTTCGACTGTTACATTTTTTTTATAGTGTCTTCTCTTTGTATAAAGAGCCGGTCGGTGAGTGATAGTGGCTTAACGAATCATTATTAATATCGTAGAATTTTAAAATGATCAATTATGATCATTTTCGGGTGACTTGTTTTTTTTAAATTGAAGTTTCTGACTATACAATCTTTAATCAAAGAGTATTCCACATGGAATCCACTCTCGTTTAAACCTGTGCTGTCGGAGCCGGTACCCCTAGCTCTCAAATTTCCGCCTCGCCTGCTTGCACTCGAGCCCATGCGTCTTGGCAACGCTGCTGCTGAATGCGCAAACGGATGCGTGCAAAACTACCTTTGTACTACGTGTTCAGCCAAACTTAATAACCTATTTCAGCGTGTTTTTGAGTTTAGTGAAAGTTGAAAGTGAAAATGGCAAAAAAACTAAGCAAATGTAGTGTCTATGACTATTTTAAAAGTTCAAGTGACAAAACTCAATTTGTGTGTATGTGCAAAACGAACAATGACCTTAAATTGTGTAACGCTACATTAAGTGCATATTCCGGCTGCGAGAAAAACGCCCCTACGAGAGCATGGAATTTGAAACGTCATTTGCAACGCCACCACCCCGATATTTATAAAACTGTAGTCGAAAGTAATGAAAAAGTGCCAGCATTGAGAACTACAAAAGAAGTTGCCCAGACAAAATTAACCAAATTCTTTACGGGTAATAAGCTATCCATTACAATGACTGCTGATACATTCAAAAATAACGTAATTGCATTAATATGCCAAAATGGCGTAGCATTATCGTTATTCTCACAACCTGGATTTATTGGCTTGAATGGCGAAATGGCTGAAAAACTTGGAATTTCTTTAGATAGAGAAAACATAAGAAGAATGGTTTGTGATGAAGCGGAAAGGCAAAAAGGAGAACTGAAGAAGCAGCTTATGGGTCGTTTTGTTTACCTGAAAATGGACGCATATACGCGCCATAGAGTAAATTATTCTGCTATTAACGTTCGTTTTGTTAATAACAATAATATAACTGTAACCAAGACATTAGCAATAAAAGATACTCATGCTTATCACACAAGTGAGTATCTTAAATAATTACTTCAAAATGTTCTTGACGATTATGGCATTAAAAAAGAGCAGATACTATGCATTATCACAGATAATGCTTCAAACATGATTAGCACAATTGAAAAATTGAACAAAGAATCAAATGAGGCTCATATGATGAGGAGTGAAGAAGGTGAATTTGAAGGCGAAATACCCGAAAATGCCGCAAAAGTGTACAATGAAACGGAATTAGGTGATGATAGTTTGGATGATTTAGCGGAAGAAGTTGCGAAGTCTATTCAAATTCATAATATGCGCTGTGTTGTACACACGCAGCAGCTAGCAATACGAGATGGCCTTAAAAGAGGACACACGTCGAATTTACTAAGTAAAGCAAGGCATATAGTTACCACAGCCAGAACACCAAAAATTGATGACATTTTAAAGAGACGTGCTGGGAAAGGTGCAATTATTGATCAAGCAACGTGGTGGGGTAGCACTTATATGATGATTGAACGTGTGCTTGAGCTTAAACCGTACCTTGTTGACATGGCAAATCCAATCGTTTTCTTAAGCGAACATCAATGGGAAGAAATTATAAAATTAGAGAGTGCACTTCGACATCCATATGCCGTTACAAAGAAATTGCAATCAGAAGATTTGACTCCTGGAGAATTTATAAAAGAGTGGAGAAATCTAACATTTTCTCTGTCTCAAACTGGAGGATTAATTGCTGAAGGAATTGTCGCATCAATGAAAAAACGCGAGGTTATATTATTAGAAAATAAACTTTTAATTGCTGCCATTTACGTAGACCCGATGCATCGAATTCTTTTGAATAATGATCAGTTAACTAAAGCAAAATATGCTCTATTTGAGGTTATAGATCGCATGAAGAAATTGCTACAGGATAAAATAGAAACTGAAGTGATCAGTAGTATTGAAGGATCTTCCTCATCAACTGACGAGGATTTAGATTTTGACAAATATCTGGATAAACAAGAACGTACAAAACGTCGTTGTTTGGAAACTACACCTAACAGCTGCAATGTGAATAAATTAGAGGAATTGAAACAGGATTTTGCGAATGCCTGCATAGAAGTAGAAAAGTATGACCGTACATCTAAGCTGACAGTACATGAAGTTATCCCGGTGTATCCGGTCATAGTAAGAGATGCTGCTATGATTATTACTGCGTTGCCACTCACACAGGTTAGTGTTGAACGGTTATTTTCTGCATTACGGATCATAAAATCTGATTTAAGAGCATCAATGAAGGAGGATATTATAGAAGTAATCCTTTTTTTGAGGACTAATTCGTGTGATTAATTATCAAGTTAATTTTAGTCAAATTTCCCTTCAAATGTATTTGTTCCATTCTTGATGATTCGTTAATTAATTATAAGCAACTAAACCTCATAAATGGATTCATTAAAAATATGACAAATTATTAAGAAAAACTTCTAAGGTTCACGATTTTTTTTATACTTTGTAAAAAAAGTCATTCCTATTAACAACCAACTAAACATTTGTAATAATTAGCAGATTATTAATAGCAAAGAAAATACAAACAATATTTACAAAATATTGCTGATGTCACAAATTTAGAAATTCAATGTCCCTGTGAGCCTTTATAAAGAATCTTACAATTTTTTTTTTCTGATTTTAATCTTAAAATTAATTAAATAATTGATTTAGTTAAAGCATTGCATTTATTTTCGGACTATCGTGCATAATTAAAATTAAGACACATTTATTAATTTACAAATATTAAAATTAAATATGTTTCAGTTACTTTAACATTGTTAACTAGTATTTAACATATATACATATATATATATATATATATATATATCACAATTTGTATTAATAGTTTTTTTTTACAATTTTATAGAAACGTTTAATTATTACAAAAGCTATCGACTATAATTATTTTTGTTCAGTCATATTAGTTTTGTTTATGTTGTTTGTTTCTTTTATTAAACATAAAATAATAAAATCTTATTCAATGTGTACTTGCTAAATTGTTTAAATTGTAAATTTCTCTATATACATTCGGGGTCACCTTAAATTGCGCGGGTCTTAGGGATAATATGGCTTATTTTCTTCATATTAAATCATGATTTATCCAGCCAACGGGGAAAAGTTTATATTATTTGCACTATCAATATTTTTTATATTGTATTTTTGTATTGTTTATTATAACTATATGTATTTGTAAGTTATTTTTCAAATCTACAAAATACTTACTTGTATGCATATTAAAATTATGCATCAATAACGAAAACAAAGAATTAATTTATGTAAACAAAATATACAGTTATTAGTTATTTTTAGTTGAAAATGATACAGGTTTATTACTTTAATATGTAAAACGTTTACTTAAGTTCTGAAATGTTAATCCTTTAAAAAAAATACATGTTCATTTTGCATTTGAACTTCTTGTACATACATGTCGTTTTTAATAGTACCCTTTATTCCTTATGATTTCCTAATAATCACCGGAGTTGGAGTCGGAGTCGGACGTTGAAGCTGGAGTCGTTTTATCTTAAATTGAGGAGTCGGAGTCAGATACTGTATCCAACGACTCCACAGCCCTGCTTGAAATACAGATGTTTTGCTTTGGGCAAAAAAGTATATTTCATGCTCCCACACACTGCACTTACCATAAACGCACAAGATTTAATATTTTATTTTGACGTTACGTTACGTGTAACCTATTTACATTAGTCCTAATTTGCATTAGAACTACTAAAAATCGTAACCAATGAAATCGCACCCAGAAGAGTGTAAATTGGGTTGACTATATTACAATTAGAAATCTTAGCCAATCAGATCGCACTCAATGCTTTGATGCGTCCCAGTACCACAGTTCATATATACTGAATGATATTAGAAATGCAACACCTGGAAATAACCATTCTTCGTCAACATTTTTTTTTGTGCAAGTTTAATGCGCAAAAAGAATGCTATGATAAAAGTTGCAACCTTTTACCTTTAACATTTTTTTGGAAAAAAAAAATAATCGTATCCATCAGTTTCATATTAAAATACGTTTAAATAGACGATTCAACAGCTAATTTCATCAGTTTTTAAATTTAACTGCGTCGACAAGATGCCCAGAGTACGAAGGCCTAGACAATTTCGGCATTTAAGTGATTTTGATCGGGGTAAAATAGTTGGGTGGCGCGATGGTGGTGTTTCGTTCCGGGAAATTGCGCGTCGTTTAAACCGGAACGTAACCACTGTTACGCGAGTGTGGCAAGCATGGACTAAAAAAGGTCGAGAGTCGAGAATAAGGCCTCGCGGACAACCAAGGCGTACTACAGAGCGCCAGGATCGCCGACTGCGACTTATGGCTCTTAGGGACCGATTTTCCACAACTAGGCAGCTTGGTGACCTATGGTTTAACGAACACGGTAGACCAGTTAGTATGCGAACTCTTTATCGACGTATCAGGTCATTTGGGTTCATTTCATACCACCCTCTGTTAGTCCTACTTTTAATTTATGCACACCGGCGTCAAAGATTGGAGTGGTGCACAGAACGCCAAGGGTGGATGGAAGAATGGAACAGAGTCGTCTTCAGCGATGAATCGCGATTCACTTTAGGGATGCATGATGGTCGTAGACGAGTAAGGAGGCGCCGTGGAGAAAGATCCACTATTGAGTTTGCTGTTGAAAGACATGTACACCGCACTGTAGGTGTAATGGTTTGGGGGGCTATTGCCCATGGCAGCCGATCACCTCTGGTGTTCATCCGCGGCAATATGACAGCAGCTCGTTACGTTAACTATGTCTTACAACCATATCTTGTACCATACCTAGAAGGGCTTGGAAACGTGTTGTTTCAACAAGATAACGCACGTCCTCACATAGCACATCTAACGAGGGACTTCTTGGAAGCTGGTGCCATAAATGTTTTACCTTGGCCGCCCAGATCTCCAGATTTAAACCCAATAGAACATGTCTGGGATATGCTAGGTCGGAGACTGATAAGCTTACCGAACCCTCCACACTAGAGTCTGTGAGCTGCAGCAGCAAATTCAGGTTGCTTGGGACGAACTACCTCAGGAGGAAGTCGATCACCTCATCGAATCGATGCCCAGACGTGTTAATGAATGCGTTCGAAATGGATTATTAGGTGTAATTTACTTGTTTGTTTTTTGTTTTGATTCAAATTGTTATCATGTATTAATTAACTTAAGACCTAATAAATAAAGATAAAATCAACTGCAAAAAACCGTAACTTCTAGGTGTTGCATTTCTAATGTCATTCAGTATATATCCAGTTAGCCAGTCCCCATATAAATTTTGGGTACACGCGAATGGGAACAGAGCGCTAGATGCCAAATTGGTGTATATGGCTGCCTATATACACTAGTCTGGCTTCCTGCGGTCGGTCGGTTACGACTATTTTACTCCAGATGTCGCGAAACAAGTCTCAGAGAGAGAGAGTGAGAGAGAGACAATTTCTTTCTCCCTCTATTCCGCGCTTCTCGTTGTGTCATATTCCAGATGTTGATTTTTCAATCTTGAAAACAGCTATGGATGCGTTTTACATTCATTCATGCGTTTCCTTCTACAATTTTATTTTCTGCGTTATTAGAGAATAGATTTTATGAAATTATATGTGCACGTTGTAAAATTCAGTAACTATTATTTATTTTGCACAAGAAACTTAAAATATAAAACTATTTAACTTTTGATAAAAAGTAAAACAAATACATCAACTTATCATTTTATTAACTAATCAGATCAACCCTATTGATCAGATCAAATCTACTGATCGATATGGGTTTCTTTTTTAATTAAAGGGGTCAGTGCAAAATGCAGTTAAGTCATTTTTTTAGTTTTTGAATTATTACCGTTTGAAGTTTTTAACCCATTAAGCGCCATTGATGCATACACGCAACATTATTATTTTTTGATAATTAAGTTACTAAATAAGTTTATTTGATATATTATATTATTTGACCTGAATTGAAAATATACCAAAAAAAATTTAAATATTTTGTTATTTAAAGTGTATTATAAATACTTCACAATATTACAATGTTTTATACGCGTGGCGCATGAAGTAAAATTTCGAGTTTAGAAAAGCCTAATTTGGCTCGGTCGCTCCGCTTCGCTACGCGCCCGAGCCAAATTTTCAGGCTTTTCTAAACTCGAAATTTTACTTCATGCTTAGTCTGGGAGTGGATACACTCTTTCTTAACTTAATATTGCACGTTTTTATATAAAATCGACGAATGCCTGAACATTGACAGCGTATACATTACATTGTTGAGGCACTAATTTTTTGAAAATCCATTATCACTTTAATATAATAATAATAATAAACTATTTATGATTTTTAACTTTTTATTAAATTTACGTATACATTATGTGTATTTAAAGAAAAAATTCACAGTATGTAATGCAATGTCATTCATAGAAATCATAAAAAGAAGTGTAGAATTTTAATTAAAATTAACTTTTAGAGTTAAAATTGCTTCCCCGTTAATGGGTTAAAATAGTTTTAAATATACTATGTGTCCCGTTTCAAGGCGCATTGTATGTTTCATGTAAAGATTTCCAATGTAATTGGAATTTGAGTTTGTATCGCTTATTGAACCAAAACGATTACAATAAAATTAAAATCATTTGTTTACCTACTAGCAGTATTTTCGAGGTATTAAATGTGTCAACAGTAAATAATCTTTTTAAATCCCAAAATATTTATGGTTTTTAGAAGGTTGCGGATTATCTGTAAGTTGCAGTGGTATTGTTCTGGTCGCGCAATACTTGAGGGTATACACCATAATAAAAACGTGGTCGAAAAAATGCCTACAAATAGGTAAAAACAGCTAGATCACTTCGAAGAATTTGATTTTTCATCCCTTCTATAAAGCTATCCCCACTAAAATAATGAATATTGTCCAAAAAGAAAATAGTCAAGGAAAAAAGTTGATTCGATATTCATACACGTTATTCAGAGTGTAAATGGATGAAACGGAACGTAGCATTTTTAATATTAATTTCTCAAAATTAAAATATTATCTTCCCTAATTATTTCAGGGAAATTATGATATTCATTTGGTTAAAGTAAAAATATACACACCGAGCTTTGCTATTTATTGCATTTTTAAAAACCGGAGTGTCATGAAATTAAACAAGCAAATGATGAGGTGTTGATTTGTTGGCTTTTTATTTAAAATATATTCTGTTGATTTTGTGTTACACTTCGATCTATTCTGTATAATTATTACTGAATAAAATAAACGAAAAAACTGCTTCTAAAATATCGTTAATAAATAAGAAAACAGTTATATGTATATTTAATATAGTTTTTTAATGTTTGTTAGTTTTTTGTATATATGAATGTTTATATGAATCTATATTTCTATGTTTTTAGTTTTGTGTATTCGTAAATAATTTATCTATTTTATTGAAATAATTTCTGTTTTTTTATTATGAATTCCAATTAAAATTCCCATCAAACATTTTTCAAATTGATTTTTTCATTGTAAAAAGATTTTTGTATTTATCTAACTTTTAAATAAAAAATGTTTAATAACATAAATATATTAAAAATCTATTAATTTGTAAACACGTTTTTATTAAAAATATATATAATAACTAAAAATGTTGGAAATATATTTTACATTTTTTCATTGTAAAATGACTTTGTTTATTTATACAAATTATGAATATTTGAAACAATAATCGATTAATCTAATAATTTTAACAATTTTTTTATTAAAAATATATTAAATAACTAAAAACGTTGAAAATATATTTTAGAATTGTAAATTTCATTGTAAATTTGTTTTTATAAAATACATATATATAACATCTTTATTCGGGAAATAATATATTACATTGTATGAACATTCGTTATTGTTTTTTATTTTACATAATGCGAAAAGGCTATCGACCGGAAGTCTTTCTGACTAGAGTAATTTAATATGTTGTTATGAGATTAATTAATGAATGTGATGATGCTGTTGAGTTAGTGACTGATGTAGAGTGAGGAGTGTTTGGAGGATAGTGGATTCTGGAAATTTGCGTTTGGGCAGGATTAAGGGATTTCTGGTTTGACAGAACAATTTTAGGATTTTGATGTTTAGTGGTGCTTTAAGGAAACGTTCTATTAGATATGGATAGCGCTCGTTCATAGGAATTATTTGTGATTTTCTAGCAACATTTCATTGGAGGGGTTATAGAGAGGATTCAAGGGATGGCGGATTTTTGTCAATATACGAAGGGAACTTCTTTCTGCAATAAGGATGTTGTTGAGGGATCGGGGATGGGTGAGAGCAAGTAAAATGAAACCGTAGTCGAGTATCGGCCCGCATATACATTTGTATATTTTAACTGCGGTGTTTGTTGATAAACCACGATGTTTATATATTAAACCTCTAAAGTGGCGTGCTCTAGTTTGTATTTTGTTTTTTATTGTTTTGGAGTGAGGAATAAAAGTGAGTTTGGGATCAAAGTTTATACCGAGGTATTTACATAGGGGTGAAGGAGAAACTAGGGTGCCATTGAGGAGAATTGTGGGGGAATTAGGTGTTATTCTGTGGTTAGGTATTAATAGTTGGGTTTTGGAAGAGTTCAAGGATATTCTCCATTTAAGGAACCAGGATTTGGATTGGTTTAGTAGCTCTTGTAAGGAGGACATTGCGGCATTGAGGGTGGGGGCGTGGCTTACCAAGGCTGTGTCATCGGCGAACTGGAGGATATACCGAGATGGATTGAAATATTTGGGATTAGGGTTATATAGGTCATGAGTGTATAGATTGAAAAGTAAGGGAGATATGGGGGAACCTTGTGGAACACCTTGGAATGGAGAGAATGAGTAGGATAGGTTGTTTTTGAACTTAATTTGTAGGGATCTGTTTGATAAGAATTGGTCAAGGATGCGTAATAGGTATGTAGGGAGATTGAGGAATTGGCATTTGTATAATAATCCTCGGTGCCAGACCGAGTCAAAGGCTTTTTTGATGTCGAGGAATAATACAGCTGATTTTTTGCCTTCGAGATGGGACGTTTGGAGATTGAAAGCTAGTATTGTCAATGGGAGTTGGGTGGAGCGTTTGTGTTGGAATCCCAATTGGTATTTAGGGATAAATTTGGAAATATGTGAGCTTATTTGGTCTTTAAGGAGGGATTCGAATATTTTGCCAAGGACTGGGAGTAATGTGATAGGTCTGTCTACAATTTGCCCTTTTTTCCAAGTGGGAGGAAAATACTGGTTTGCTAATGCATAATTATAAATGTCTAGGATGTATAAGTGTATATTTAGTGGGAGTTTTTTAAGGATACTTCGAGGAGCACTATCGTGTCCCGGGGCAGTGTTTTTACCTCGGGACAATTTATTCATATAGTCCTCCTCGGAGATAGAAGTTACTGGGGAAGAAGGAAGTGATTGGAAAGTCTGATACTAGTCGTTTATGTCGTTAAGTTGAGTTTTGTCGTAGTCGTCGTTTATTGAAAATTGAAATGTCTTATTAAAATAGTCTGCAAACGTATTGGCGATTCTTTGAGGGTCAGTTATTTCTGAATTGGTCATTGGGTCTAAAATTGACTTTATCGATTCTGACTGTTTGTATTTGGACAGCTTTTTGATTTTCGTTCAGTATTTTTTTTCCGTCTTCATTATTTATTTCCTCGCAAACAGTAAGCCATTTTTCTTTTTTAAATTCTGTTATAAGGCTTTTGATGTCTTTGTTAAGTTTATTGAATTTTGTTTTAAGGTCCGAATTGTCCGTCAGTTGAATGTCTCTGTATAGCTGTCGTTTGAATTTTATGAGTCTAAGGTTATATTTAGGAAGGGGATATTTGTAGGGTTGCTTGGTTATTTTAGGAGTATGTAATTTAATGGAGTTTTCGAGTTCGGATTGGAATTTATCTATTGTAATAGGAGAAATAATTGGGTTGGAATTTATGTAATCAGTTAAATCTTTGGTAAGTTTAACAATATCGCAGTTTTCGTAGTTTAATATATCGATAGGAGGTTCAGGAATAAGAATGTTCGGGATAGTAAGGTCAAATTGAATTGAAAGGTGATCTGATCCTAGATCGGGTATTAATGTCAGTGAATGTATTAGAGGTTTAATATTGGATGTACAGAGTAGGATATCAGGGGTGGTACTAGGATTATTGGGCATAATAAATGTTGGGGGTGTGTGTATTTGTGTGAAGTTGGATTGGCTAAGGAAGGAATTAAGGTGTTTTCGTTTGGATTTGTTTAGATTAAAGTCACCTATAATTATGCAATCATCAAATAAGGAAGCTTTAGTAAAAAATGTATCTTCTATGGGAGCATTGGGGTGGATATAGACTAGAAGGATATTAAGTTTCAAATTATTAAAGGATAGAGTAAAGTGGATGGTTTCATTTAGTGTGTTGTTTATTTTGGGTGGATTGGCTTTGCCTATAGGAATTGTAGGGTGTGTTGTAACCAGCGCACCACCACGTTGGTTATGGTTTAGTATTGAAGAAGGGAGGGATAAAGAGTGCCACTTATTAAGGATTGAAGGGGATTGAGTTTTGGTTTCAAGGAATAGGGCTACATGGGTATTTGAATGTGCTATAAAATTAATAATAGAATAGGATTTTGATTTTATTCCGTTTATGTTACAATATAAGAAGCGAGCACTATCCATTTCCGATTTTTCCTTGAGAAAAATTAACGCCTCTAATCGGGGCAATGGATTCGGGATGGGAAAGGTCAAACATAACGATGAATACCTTATTGCCTGAGATGGAAGCACAAGTGTCAATGTTGTATGACTGAATAAATTTTTCTTTTAATTTTTTTAATAATGTTGGTCTGTCAGTATGTTTAGGTGAGTTAAGCTTTGTGATATATGTATCAATAATGTGATCATGAAATGTCTGCAGATTTTAGGTTTGTTGATTGTAGTTTTACGTTGGGGATGCCTTCTATTGGTTTAAGTGGTCTTTTAGGACACTTAGTGGACCATGCTCCATGTCCTTCTGCGTCACAAGCTGAACATTTTTCGATTAATGCTGTTGCACAAGCTGCCGTTTTGTGTGGTCCTCTACATTTTCCGCACTGTATAGCTTCCTTACATTGGTCGGTAGTATGGTCAAATTTTGAATAACGTCCACACGGAATTGGAAGAGGTGGAGGGGGTGATGCTTCAGCCACTGCATATACCTTTAGCATGTATTTAAATTTTTGGTGTAATAGGGCGAGATAGTGTTGGTGTGAGCCTGTAATTACTCGGATATAGGTAGATGGGTTTCCTGTAGCCTTGGAGATAATTCTTTTGCAGTAGCGATGCGATATGCCCATTTTTAACAGATGGTCGCTAATTTGTTGATCGGATATTTCGAATTCGACAGATTTTATTACAGCCACATATGTTTCATTGGGAGTGTTCGTTTTTTTCGTTAAGTTTTGTTTGGCCTCATTGTAATTGGAATTTATACAATTTTTTCGGATATCAGTGAATTTAGGCATGTTGTGATTGATTGTTTGTCTTGGTTTGTTTTTAAAATAAATCCCAATTTTGTTTTAATAATTACAACGTTTTCGTCGAATTTGTGTAAGTTCCAGATTAACGCAAATTGTAATCTTGTCATTTCATTGGTAGTTTTAATATAGAAGGTTAGTTTGTATTCTCTATTGTTAATTATGTGTGTAGATTGTTGAGTATTTCGTTGTGTGACTTGTGTATTTTGTTGCGTAACTTGTGTATTTTGTTGCGTAACTTGTGCATTTTGTAATTGTGTAATTGGATGTGCTGCAATTATTGTTGGTTGGGTTGGTTGTTGAATTTGTCGTTGTAATTGTATGTTTTTTAATATTGTTTGTCTATTTTGTGCTAGTATTTTTTGGAGTGTATTACCTTTTTGTTCATTTTTGTGTTTTTTTGGTGGGCGTCCGGGTTTCTTTTTAACCGCTGTCTTGAACGTCGGATCGGCCGCTTGCTTCGAGTTGGACGGTCGTGTAGAGGGGGAGTCCGACATTTCCACTTCCATTTCCGACTCGGAGGATGTAGGTAGTCGACCTTCCGTCGACATTTTTTTTAGAAATGCCCAATAGGGCAATTCTTTGGTATTTTTTTTATTATGCACTAGTACGTATTTTATTCCGTTTATTAATTTGGAATAAATATATAAATTAACTTTACTCGTACACAAACCGATTTTTTAAAAAAGGAATTTATTTCTTAACACCCGTGTTCACGGTTTGGTCTCTAATTCATAACTAACGATACAATAATAAAATATAATATAATAAGATAAAATAGCGAAATAAGCATGAGATAACAATTATGCAAAATAAGCAGAATAATGTATAAATGGATAAATAGATAATAAGTGCTATTGTTTATAATGAAAGGAGTCTGTTGTGTTGGCGTCAGGTAACTCCTCCCCCCTTAGATTCTGGCATCGCCAGGAAGTTGAAAGTGGATCCTGGTGTCATCTTGATGATGTCCTTGATTTTTCTTTTTTCTTATCCATCTGGTGATGAAATATCCGGCGATGATGAAGACGGCAATGTACAGGGTTGTAGTCCAAATACTTGGCATCAGGATATTGGGTCGCTGATCCAGAGAAGGCAATTGTTGAAGAATTGGTACTTCTTGTAGATTTAATTTTTTCAGGTTGATGGTCATCCCGTTGTATTGTGATTTTTCGAATTTAATTTGTGGGTTGTCGATAAGAATAGGGATTCCAACAGTAGATTCCAGAAATCTAATTTGGTGATTTCGGAACTTGATTTTACATCCATTTTCCTTAATTAAATGGATGCCAATTAAAGATGTGGTGTGTGTTTCCTTCTGGCATTCGACTTTGATGTCTTCTTGGTTTGGAAATACTGCCAAGTACTGATTTATGTCAGGTATAATTTCCAGGTGATTTGAATTGATATTTAACTTAGTGAACTGGCAATTTCGGTTGTCTTCATGTAGCAGAATTGTTTTCTCGCATTCGGCATGGTGATTCATGAGCACAGAATCCGGACATTGATAATACTTATTACCTTTGTTACACAAGCGGCTTAGAGGCCAAATTTTGTTCTCAACTTTCGATTTGAGTAAATATTTAATTTCGGGTATAATAGTCACAAAGTCTGATTCCAACTTAGTAGGAATAGGGTTTAAGTGGAAAAGTTCAAAATCATTTTCATAATTAATTGGGATAGAGAGGAAATAGTTAATTTTTGTATTTTCTAGTTTACAATTTACTTTCATGACCATTTCAAAATCGAATATATTTTCAGCCTTAAGTTCAAAAGGGAGTTGCTCGTTATAATATATTGATATTTTTTCAATTTCTTTATATAATTCAGTTGGCCTTATAATGCTTGGGTGTAACAATCCTAATTTGCAAAACAAAAGTGAATTTTCAATATCCTCTAAGATATTTAAAATTACATTATATAAAATGATAAGTTGATTAAATAAATCTTTGGCAAATAAAATATTACCGTGTTCTACTTCATTTTTAAGAAGGGCATTTAATTTAAGAATTTTTGATTTTAACATTAATTCATTATGTTCAATATCTCGTAGAGTTTCATTAAATTTTCCGATAAGTATTTGATTTATACTATATCGCATTTGTAATTGACTGTATATAGTTTTTTGATTTAATTCTAAGTGATTTAATATTTGGTCGATTCTTTTTCCATCATTTGCATCTAAATTCCCGGTAACGGTTTTAACTATCGTTCCGAGTCCATCGATCAGACCTCTTTTACTTCTATTTTTCTTACTTGATTGAAGTTTAATATCAAAGATTTTATTAGAGATTTTATTTTGAGTAAATTTAATTGTTTTATTATAATTATCAAATATTTTTGTAAACGTTGATATATTTTGGATTGTTAAAATCAAAAATGAATATTGAGTTTTAAATTTTCAAATTCTGTATATATAGGCATTAAGTCATAATAGTGAACAAATGTGTGTTCCGTTTTCTGTAGTTTGGCGGGTCCTAAATTCGTAGGAATTATTCCTAAATTTTTCGTAACATTTCTTATCTCTGCACCTTGCGTCAGCAAGACGATGACGGACCTGCAAGAGAATCGTCGTCTATAGTTTTATTTAAATAAACGTGTACTTTAATTTTTGTATCATTGAAAATATATTGTAACATTAATTTTATTTGATTATAGTCAAGCTTATCTAGACCACATCCTAATTTTGGTACAGCTAAATTTGTAATTTTATTTTGTATGCAGAATTGCTTTAGATTAATTATAGTGTTATAAAAATCTTGATATGTTGGTTTTTCATAATATTTAGATTTTGTTACTAAATAAAGAATATATCGGTTACGATCTTTTAGATAACATATTGAATTTGTTTTTGGGTTTTGATTTTTTAAAGTTTCAATTTGTCCAAATTTTGTTTTGAAACATAGGGCAATTCCTGCACTCATATGCAAATCTGCACTTACACAGTGGGCTAGAGAATAATTATCAGGGGCGCAAAATAAACTTTCGTTATTTTCTTGTACATTATTATTTAATAGTATTTTATTACTTGACACATACTTTATGAAGTCCGTATAGCTTGGACTATTATAGGTTTGGACTCGAGGTCTTTTAATATTTGAAATATGAATTTTTTCTACGACATTGTGATGCTTAGCTTTAATTTTAGCTGTTTTCAATTCAGGGTTTATTTCTGTAAGATTTTCCTGTTTATATTTATTTTTTGTTTTCGCTTGTTTTTGTCTATTTTTGACAAATACTCTACTTGAAAGGGATTGAGGCAACTCTTCACGAGTTTCGTTATGTTTTGTAATAGTTTTTGATTTATCCGTCGTAAGACGTTCATTAATTTTTTGATAGAATAATTTCATTTTCTCTTTATGATTAACAATATAATTATTCACTAATCTACTTTCAATGTCAATATTAAATGGGTCACTGGTGTCTAAATGACCAGAGATTATTTCTGATGGCTTAAATTTCGTCGCAGAATGAATTGAATTATTATATGCAAGAAGTGCATAATTTATTTTGTATTCGATAGGGTCTCCTTTTGATGAATTTTGATTATTTAATAAGCGTATGTGCTCAATAATGGTAGAGTGGACTCTCTCAACAATTCCATTGGACTCAGGGTGTTGAGAGCTAATGAAATGTAATTTAACTCCATGTAATTCAAGTAATTCTTTAATTACTGTATTTTTGAATTCCAAGTGGTTATCCGAAATAATTTGTTCGGGTACACCATGATGTGTGAAAAATCTAATTAATTTATTAGCAATCTCTGTTGCTTGTTGTGAATTTAATTTATAAAGCTGTGTGTATTTTGAGAATGAATCTATTACAGTAAGAAATTTAACTTTTTCTAAAGCGATAGTGTCAATGTGCACTATTTCGAAGGGTTTCATTGCTGTTGGAGTAATATTAAATTTTAAGTTTAAGGGCTTCCTATCATATTTACTGACAAGACAGATTTCACATTGATTAATAAAATTTTGAATTGTTCGTCTTTGATCAGGCCAATAAAATCGTCTTTTAATTTGTGCCTCAGTTTCGTCGATACCACGATGGTTACACTTTCCTTCGTGATACGCTCGTATTGTATTATCTATTTCTTCATGACTTTCTACGTCACAAAGTAATTCCGTACATTTTATAAAATTACTCGCAGAATTTTTAAAGTATTCTTGCATCGTTACAGAAAATTTCTCATAAATTGGACTTTCAAAGTATAAATGATATTTAATATTGGGAACTGTATATTCCTTTATGAATTCAATGACATTATTGTCAAAATCTGATTTTGAAAATTGAACGTTTATACGTTGTTTTTTATTGTTAAATAATAACCTAATTACTGGTGGAGAAGGGGCATAATTTACTTCAGAGATTATAATTTGATTATTTCCATAATTTACAGCTTTTTCTATAATAGGGATATCAAGAATAGGGTTTTCAATATTTGTGTGCGCTGTATCATTATTATTATCATTAAGAATTTCATTTAATTCATCTTCATTTAAATCTATCTGTGAATCTCCCATTTGTGCTATTATTGATTCAATTTCGTCTCCTACATTCGTCAATTCTACTTTAGTATTATCATCATTTACATTAATTTCTATTCTGGAGAGAAAATCAGCATTTTTGTTTAGTGCTCCCTTTTTATATACTATCGTGTAATCATATTCTGAGAGTTTTAATTTCCACCGTACTAATTTTGAATTGGGCTCTTTTATATTCATGAGCCACTGGAATGGTTTATGATCACAAACTATTTGAAATGTTCGACCGTATAAATATGGTCGAAAATATTTAACTGCCCATACTATTGCAAGAAGCTCTTTTTCAATTGTTGAATAATTTGTTTCGGAGTTGTTCAAAGTTCTACTCGCGTAAGCTATTGGTAAATCGTTTCCTATTTTTCCTTGAGATAACACAGCGCCTATTGCAAAATTACTAGCGTCTGTGGTTAAAATAAATGGTTTACTAAAATCTGGATACTGAAGCAAGGGTTCATTTGTTAAAACATTTTTACATAGATTAAAGCAATTTTGATAATCAGAATCATTTATATTAATAATTGCATCTTTCTTTAATCTTTTGGTTAAAGGTTTAGTCAATCCAGCAAAGTCTTTTATAAATTTTCGATAATAACCTAGTAATCCTAGAAATCCTTTAATTTGTTTAACATTTTTTGGAATAGTAAAATTTTGAATAGCTTTAATTTTTTCTGGGTTTGGTTTGACACCTTGAGGGGTAACTATATGTCCTAAATAAGCTACTTCTTTGCGTAAAAATTCAGATTTGTCCAGTTGTATTTTTAAATTTGAGTCCCTAAGACGGTTAAAAACTTCTCTTAATCGATTTACGTGCTCCTGTAAGCTGGTGCTAAATATAATAATATCATCCATATACACAAGACATTTTTCGTTTTGTATTCCTCTTAAAATATTATCCATAACCCTCTGAAATGTAGCAGGGGCGTTTTTTAGGCCAAATGGCATTCGCAAAAATTCGTAATGTCCATTTTCAGTATTAAATGCTGTTTTGTGTATATCATTTTCTTCAATTTCTACTTGGTGAAAGCCAGAGGCTAAATCTAATGTAGTAAAATATTGTGATCGTCCTAATTTGTCTAATAAATCATTAATATTTGGTAATGGGTATCTATCACCTATTGTTTTTTCATTTAATTTCCTGTAATCAATAACTACGCGCCATTTGCGTTTTCCGGAAGCATCCAATTTTTTGGGGACCACCCAAATTGGAGAAGACCATGGACTATAAGATGGTCTAATTATTTTTTGATCGAGCATATTTTTAATTTGGTTATCCACCTCTATTTTGTGAATGTGTGGATAACGATACGATTTAGTATATACAGGAAGTTCATCGGACGTTTTAATTGCATGTTTTATTTTATTTGTAAATGTAAGTTTATTATTTTCCATATGGAATATATCTGCGTATTCTTTAATTAAATTAGTAATAACATTTTTCTCTTCTGAGTTCATATGATCTGTACGTATTTTTAATATATCAAATTTAATTTTTTCACAGTTTAATGTATTAACATTATATTTTTCTTTATTTCCATTTTGTATTTCCCAATCATATTCGCTGATAGGGTCTACAATAAATGGTTTTTTCACATAAATATTTTCATCTTTTTCACCCTTATTTATTATTGTACAGATTGCTTTATTATTCCTAACATGACTTATGCATTCTGGAATTTCTAAATTATGTAATTTTATATGCGGAATTATTACATCGCCATTATTTATATTATTTATGTCTACCTCAATTATTTGTTCGGACCTTGCGGGTACTACTATGCACTTCGTATCCGGGGTTTCACGAACGTTACCAAAATTAAGTGGTATTTTACATTTAGGGGTAGTTAATATTTCTTTATCAATATCTATTGTTGCTTGTATATTTTTTAAATTATCCATTCCCAACAGGGCATCGAAATTAGAGTGAAAATCAAATAGATAAAACTTAAGATTAGCATATTTTGATTTTAATAATTGCGTCAAAGGAATTAACGTACTATTTTTTCCAAAAGTGGTACCATGTGCGCTGGCCACTTGGAAAGGTTCATATTTAATATTTTCTTTAAATAATTTCCTAGCAATTTTCGGATTTACAAAAGATCTCGAACTTCCAGAGTCAATTAGAATTTTAATTTTATTTTGGGGGTCAAATATAAAAGGAAGTTCACTATAATTATTAGTAATCCCCATTAATTCAAAAGAGTTTCCTCCGAGGCGGTTTTGCCTAAAAAATCTTGTTGTTCCTCATCAATATTATAAATTTGATTCCTATTTGGAATAATGGCGTTTCGTCCTGTAGTAACGGACATGGGTGTAGAATTTTGTAAATTGGGTGCAGAATTTTGTGGAGTATTTGAAGTACTCCGTCCGTAAGGATTATGATTATTATTATTATGATAATTAAATGTTCTTGGATTTTTATGATTAAAAGAACTATAATTTTTATTTTGGAATGCATTATTCCGATTCCGATAAGAATTATTAAATTGTTTACTATTAATGTGACGAGAAGGATAGCGTGGACTATTGTTATAATTATTGCGTGACTGATAAAAGTTATCAGAATAAGATGGAATAGGACGTCGTGCAAATATTTTATTTTTATCTTTATTTATCGGATTGTTAATGGTGACCTCAGTTTGAAAGTCATTAGTAAGCATATTTAATGCTGTGTTTAAATCTGCAGGGTTCTTGACCCGCATTTGTGAACCAATGGGATCTTTTAATCCTCTCAATAAAACTTTTAAAGCATTAGCCCTAAAAAATATTCGCAAGTGCTGTCTTTCTTGCAAGTCAGCAATATGATTTGTTATGTACGCAACTTGTAAATTTAAAAGAGATTGAATTTTATTATAAAAATCGAACACAGATTCGTTCGTACTCTGCCTTAATGTGCAAATTTCGTAATTTAGTGTATAATGGTCTCGTTTGTCACCGTATGAATTTAGTAATGCATTTTTTAAAGAATTCCAATTATTAACTGCACTCGATGAGATATTAATAGCAGCTTCACCCTTAACCCTTGAAACTATGGTAGTCATTAAGTAATCATTTACAAAATCATTATTATCCTCAGCATTATAAAATCTATTTAAAAGTCTTTCACATACTTCAATAAATCTAGGCAAAAGTTCTGGTTCTCCCCTGAACTCAGGAATCATTTGCATATATTCAGGTTTTAAAGCTACGGCCATTTTGGTATTTTTTTTTTTTTTTTTTTTTATTAGGAACAAGATTTAGATATGTTAGTAAATGAGCTATGAATCAGAATTTGTGTCTTTTTTTGAAATAAATCACTATTTTAACTATCCGCGTTAAAAATCAATCAACTTGTGTAACTTACAGTAAAAGTATTATGTCCATGGGATACTTTCGATATTCGCTCGAAGATCTCGTGAACGTAGTGGACGATGTCTCTCAGGACGGAAATTGTCTGGGCTGCTCAATGTTCGGAGGGCCGCTCTGAAGGTCGATGTCCACCGTAAAAACTCCCGAATTAATCCAAAGAAAAGGAAAAATGAATGAAATCTTCACTTTTCGGGATCCTACCGACTGCGCCAATTAACTTTACTCGTACACAAACCGATTTTTTAAAAAAGGAATTTATTTCTTAACACCCGTGTTCACGGTTTGGTCTCTAATTCATAACTAACGATACAATAATAAAATATAATATAATAAGATAAAATAGCGAAATAAGCATGAGATAACAATTATGCAAAATAAGCAGAATAATGTATAAATGGATAAATAGATAATAAGTGCTATTGTTTATAATGAAAGGAGTCTGTTGTGTTGGCGTCAGGTAACTTATATATATTTTTTTTTGAGTGCGCGATACTGTAACTTTGAGTTGACCTTTCGTACACGTCTGTTTGGCTCGGACGTTCGCGCGAGAGTGTTTATAAAATATATTCCCGAATTTCATAATTTGGAACACGCTTGAAATCTCAAAATAAAAGAAATATTTTCGAATAGACTTTTTGTGGTGATAATAAATTTTATTATTCGTCTACCACAGTTCATATACAGGAAGTTTTCCTTTAAAGTATACATATTTCAAATTCACCTTATTTTCTTTAAATCTGTAGATATTCGTTGTGTTTTTTAAAAGAGTTCAATTTGATGCTTTAAACGAGTGTTTTCCTCTCCCAGACTAAGCATGAAGTAAAATTTCGAGTTTAGAAAAGCTCCGTGAAAATTTGTCGATGGTCGCGCAGCGACCCGAGACAAATTTTCCGGGCTTTTCCAAACTCGAAATTTTACTTCATGCGCCACGCGTATAAAACACTAAAATATTGTGAAATGTAAGTATATTTGAACCTCACGTAAAATCAGTGTTTTGTGCGCGGGGCGCATGAAGTAAAATTTCGAGTTTAGAAAAGCCCAGAAAAATTTACAGTGTATTCTGTATATTGAGTTATTTATACTTAAAAAACTTTCTGTATAACTAATCAATAATATAAATTATTTGCCAAATTTGGTACATACCAAAGTTTTAATTGGATTTATGAAGAAAAAAAAAACAATCAAGATAAAAATAATATCAAATGAATTCTTTAATGTAAACTCATTGAATTTAATTTTTTGATTTTTAGTTAAATTTTAGATTTATTTAGGAGCTTTTTAAATATATCTGATTCCCAAAGTCCATAATTTCGAACACGCTGGAAATCTGAAAATAAAAGAAATGTTTCGGACCAGTTTATTTTTTCTGAAGGTCATCAAATTTATCATCGTACAAGTGGTGTAGACGGGATCAAATTACACGACGAAATAAGAGCGAGCGCGTTTGTGTGTGTGTAGACGCAACCGGAGCAGTTTTCTCTAGAATACTTCTACGTTTACTCTATTCATAAGTAGATGGACCCACTTCCCGACCACAGTCTCTCCTTTTCTATTCTCGAAAACTCGGAATCCAGTTCTCCCATAAGCATTGTCTACCCTTGCCAGTACACATCGAACATAGGAAAATTAACATTGAGTACATTTTAGCATGTTCGGTATTACATAAAACTCTCTGTATGTTAAACTAATATTTGCAATTTATACATATATGTATGTTAAAAATAAACACTTACCTCGCTATTTCCAAGAAAACTATGGACCCACTTCCAGTTGTGGTTTACACCCTACTACACAACACTTGTTGAGCATTATTATTTAATAAAAAATAAATAATGCTAGCAAGAAAGTCTCAAATAAAATTTATCAAAGCACACTTAAATGCACTTAAAACAGAGGTCAGCGTGGGTTAGTGTGGGAGCATCACGCGTATAATTGGCGGCCAAAACGTTACCCAGCAATTTGTAGTTGTGCCAACCCCAAATCAGGAAATGTATGGACATTTTCGTCCGTTTGCATTTCAGTTGGTACGTTGCGACGAGTAATGACGGCCCCCATGTCGCTCAATATGGCCGCGAGTTGCAGACCCCTGTAATCAACCGTCCTTAAGTACACACAAACGTTCTTTAAGAAAATGTACCTGAAAAAAAAAACCTCTATGTATGTCATTCAATTACCTTAGCACAGAAAATGAAAAACAATGTTTTGGCTGTGTAAAGGAACTTTCACAAACGAGTTTATGTCCAGCGGGCCATTCACAGCACCCATGCTATTTGTCTGATTTGTGGTGAGAAGTTGCACTGAAATGACGTTTTTTATTCCATACGCTTTGGTTAATTCTTCCCAAAATGACGTGTTTCAGTGAGACTTCTTACCGATGACAAATTGAATCGGTGCTGTGAATAGCTCCCCTAGAGAGGATATTCACAACACCGATGCAATTTGATTTTAACGGTTTGGTCAAATCTTCCAAAAATTACGTCATTTCAGTGCGACTTCTCACTGATTGTCATCCGTCTTAAAAATGTTGTCGTTAAGTATCAAGCAAAATATGTGTACTTTAATCATTAAACCCAACCTCAAAATATACAATTCATTTTGCCATTTCAACTCTCTAATAAGAATTAATTTGAGATATGATTCAAATTAATTCTTATTTGAAGCAATATAGATATTGATAAAAATAAACCAATTAATTCTAAATATTGTATAAAATACAAGAAATTGTTATTTCAAATATAATTCAATTTGAAACTTCTATCGAGTATTTCCACTCCCAGGTTAAGCATGAAGTAAAATTTCGAGTTTAGAAAAGTCTGAAAATTTGGTAGCGAAGCGACCGAACCAAATTTTCAAGTTCTTCTAAAATATTGAAATATTGTAAAGTTCAAAATATACGTCATTAGCATACTGTTTAAGCATTATATTTTGAACTTGATTTGAAAACAAACCAAAAATAAATTTTTAGGTCTTTCAAAACTCGAAATTTTACTTCATGCTTAATCTGGGAGTGGAAGACACTCGTTTAAAGCTTCAATTTGAACGTTTTTCAAAAATCAACGAATATCTGAAGATTAATAATAATAATAATAATAATTATTATTATAACTTTATTTGCCCAACAGATAACCAATTACAGGACAAAATTAAGTACAATATATGTGTATAAAACGTTTAAAAAATTACAGCATTAAATAGTTTCAAATAAGTAAAGAAATAGAAAACAAATACATATACAGGTGAATATTTGACTTTAAAGAGACATATTAACATAATTATGCTTACAAGTTTTTTACAATAAAAGATAAAAGAGTATTCCTAAGTTGACGAAAATTCACATTAAAACACTTACAGCTCAAAGTGACGGATATATTTTACTGTACAATCGTAATCAGAGAATATATCACAGCTCGTGTTTGTTAAAATTCTATTTGCATTTTCAACCATGAAATGTAAAGGAGCTTTTGATGTTTTTTTTTTTTTTTTTTTTTTTTTTCCAAAGTGAGTGGGTCGCTATACGGCCCTCCACTGCGACCGCGAGGGTCTATTGTGGCTCACAATTTAAGGCCAGTCGCGTGTCCTTATAGTTCACCCTCCAAGCCCAACCTCTTGATGAAGTCTACGAGCTTGTCGGGTGGAATCTTGTCAAGGTCCTTCAGTGTTAGTATGGATTGTCCGAGCACTGTGAGCCTGAGCTGATTTCCAGCGGGGCAGGCACAAATAACGTGCTCTGCTGTTTCATCATCTTCTAGGCACAGGCGACACTCCGTGTTATCACTCAGTCCCATTTTGTGCAGATGGTGCCGTAGGCGGCAGTGTCCAGTGAAGAGAGCAGTCAGGGTGTGTATACCCGACCTGCTCTGCTTCAGCCATGACTCTGTTCTGGAGGTGGATGCTTCACTTATCACTGCTCTGGAATGTCTCATCCCAGGGCACTGTTGCCAGTAGTTTAGCATCTGATCATTCAGCCATCTCCTGTTAGTGTTCTTGGCTACTACTCTAGGTATTCCAAGAGCAGGTTCTGGTCCGATGAATGCGGTATCCGCTCCCTTCCTGGCCAGGGAATCGGCTAGTTCGTTTCCCTGTATGCCAGAGTGCCCGGGCACCCACATCAGACTGACCCTGTTGTTCTCTGCCAGTTGGCAAAGTATCTGCTTGCAGTTCCACACCAGCAGGGATGAGGTTCGGGTTGTTTCCAAAGCCTTCAAAGCTGCCTGGCTGTCGGAACAGATATTAATTGATCTGCGCACCCAACCCCTTTGTAGGAGCTCCCGAGCGCACATCTCAATGGCAAATATTTCTGCCTGTTGTATCGTGGCATGTTTACCGAGGCTGTAGGAAAGTTCAGTCCTTGGTTTACATCCGACTACTGCGGCTCCTGTACCAGATGGCAGTTTTGAGCCGTCGGTATACCAGTAGGAATCAACCTGTCCTGGGGCGGCTTTGTATCGCTCCCAGTCGTCTCTATCCGGAAATAGGACTTTGTACGGTTGATGCTCACTGTACTCTGTGACTGTAAAGTCTGTCTTCATATTCAGACTGTCTTCTGACTCGATGGCCTTAGACAGTCCGTTCGGTATGAAGACTATTCTTTGCGGGTCTATTAGAGCCGCATGATGGAATCGATATGTTGCCAATCTGGCCTCCCCCTGTATTAAGATATGTAGAGGGGTCAGGTTCAGTAGCATTTCCATAGCTGCTGACGGTGTAGTTCGGATAGCTCCCGTTACCGCCACCATTGCCATTCTCTGCAGTGCAGTGAGCCTATTTATGGCCGTTTTGCGAGTTGTAATCGGCCACCAGGCAACACAGCCGTAGGTGATAATCGGTTTAATAACCGCACCATACAGCCAGTACATTTGTTTGGGGTTAAGACCCCAAGACCTGCCACATATACGACGGCATGTCCAAAGCGAGTGTCTCGCTTTGTGTATGGTCTTGTCTAAATGGGAGTTCCAGGTTAGAGATCTATCTAGGGTGACACCCAGATATTTCGCTTCCTCCACAAATGGAATTGTTTCACCGTGTAGGGTGAGAGGTTTTATTTTCAATTTCCTCCTTCTGGTGAACGGGAGAATTAGTGTTTTACTTGGGTTTACGCTAAGTCGTTCCCCTTCACACCAGCTCCTCGTCGCATCCAGTGCTTCTTGCAGGGCACACCAGACTGTGTTTTCGTCTGTTCCCCTTGCAAGGATGACTATGTCATCCGCATACGCCTGTACTTCCACGTCAAACGTATCTAAAATCGCGAGTAGGTCATCCACCAGTAGGGACCAAAGCAGGGGAGACAAAACCCCGCCCTGCGGGCATCCCCTGGAGGTTCTTAGCCTGACAACGTCACCACAGAGTGACGTCGTAACTGTCCTCGCGTCTAGCATTGCTCGTATCCAGCCTGTTACGGCCGTCGGAACTTTTGATGTTACAACTGATCTAGAAGGTGTGTTATAAAAAGGTGTATGAGAACGAGAATTATGGGTTGGAATGTGGAGATTGACTTTAGAAAGCATGTAAGGAGAATCTATTTTATTATGTAGAATTTTAATTAGAGTTAAGACGCTGCTACATATTCTCCTAGAATCAAGACTACAATCATCGTTAATTAAAAGTAATTCACTATGTTCAATATTTCTAGGATGATATGTGCCAATTTTAAGTTTGTAGATATATTTTAAAAATCGCCTTTGGACATTTTCTAGTGATTTTCTATGACACTCATAATGAGGGTGCCAGATGATTAACAGCTTATATCGTATATCGGGATATCTATACTCAAATTTAAAAAATAAAACACCCTGTATACATTTCAAAGAAGATAAAAATCATAATAATTACCCGATTAATTTGTTATGTTTGTTAAACATTAATAATTCTAGTGAGCAAAAAACAAACGTTGTATCAACATTATACATTGTTTTAATTGATGAAACATTACTTAATTGTGTTTGCTCAGTGGGATGTTATGATAATTATTACGTGTTTTGACTTTACATTGTATAATCCATTACTTTTCTTGATCTTGATTATAATCATAAAACACACACTTTCAAACAAATTATATATAAATATAAACACATAATTGTTTAATACATCAACTGGCTTTTATGGCTCGATATTGATAATAACGTAAAACTCATAATTTAATTTATTACCGGTAATGGTCGAGTAGGAGGAAATAAAAAGTTGAAATATATGTTTTATTAACCGTTAACACATTCTTTGCCTCAATTTATAAAAATGAAATTATTGCTGGTGGGTTGTTTATTTATATACTTGATACTGGTAAAAAGTACAAATTTAGAAAATAAGAGGTCTACGGTTGATTTTATCGATGTAGGCGAGACTTTATCAGAAGAGGGTTTAATTGGATTTATTAGGAATTACTTCGCTGAATATTATTCAATTTGCCTTTTCAACGACGCTGAGTATTCATTAAATGGTGCTTTGATGAAAACTGGGATTCCTTTGGTGAAATTTCTGGAAACAATCCTCCCCGGGATTAAATGCGAGGGGTATATAATTTCCCATCAAGGCTTCAGCGATTTATTAGAAAATAATTACACTTTTCCACCACATGGAAAAGTGCTTGTATTCTGCAAAGATTGCTTTGTTGATAAAATTGATTTCGATCTATCAAAAATTAGTGTTTCCTTAATCAAAATCGCAATAAAGGCCGATAGATTAATTAGTTCCTACTCTTTTATCATGAAAAACACTTTTCGGTACACAATTAAGGAATTGTGGCAGTGGGATCCGCTTGCAAAAGATAAGATTATAAAAGTATTGACCTTGGTCTTCCCGCCTTTTATAATATTAGACGAACAAGGGAAACTACAAGGAATCGAGGTTAACATAATCAAACATCTAGTGGGCGACGCAACAATCGACTTTCTGATCCAAAACAACCAAAACTGGACTTTGTTAAAAAACAATTTGGAAAACGGTGTAGGTGACGTCGCTATAGTTGCGCTTTGGTATAGGGAAATTGCTCATCGCTTTGACCTTAGCGTCCCAACCTACCAAGTCAAGTCAACTTTCCTAGTCCCAGCCCCAGTTTTCCTCTCTCTGGAAACGTACGTATTACAACCCCTATCAACACCCTCATGGCTGGTCATCCTCGCTCTTACAATCCTCACCACCATTTTAACTAAATCGCTTTGCGAGCACCAAAAGATCAGAATAAGCGTAGCAGACGCAATCTTGCTGACAATCAGGGTGTTACTGAACAACCCGAAACTTTCAAAAAACCGGTTTTTAAACCAAATTATCATAATTTGGTCTTTCGTCTCGGTCCTCTTTTACGTTGCTTACTCAGCGGGGTTCGCGTGCATAGGCATGCTCCCGCGCACCCGCAGAAACATCAACACGTTTTCCGATTCTTTGAAATACAACTTCAAATGCTTTTCACCGGTTGAGGCCGATGAGGAGCTTCTCCTTAGCCACAGAAAGGAAATACGATTGTTCCACTCGAAAATTGTCTACGATAACAAGGGAAACGGTGGTTATAATTATCCTTGCATTTTGGTCGACGCGATTGCGAATAAATACATCATGAGTCCTTATATAAAGCACCCGGAGAGGTACAAGCTGTTAAAAGAGGAGTTTCAGAGGCCGTTTTTGGTGGTTGCCATGAGGAGTGGTAGTGGTTATAAAAAGGCGTTTGATGAGAAATTGCTGTTGTTGCATCAGACTGGAATTTTGCAGTATTGGTTACACAATGTTCAGTACAAGTATCAGTATCATTTCGTCGTGAATATGGCGCAAGTTTTTCAGAGGACGAAGAATGAGTCCTATGTTGCAACTCCGATTGTTTTAAGACAGTTGTTTGCTGCGTTTATTATACTTATTGTTGGCTGTGTAACTGCTGGGGTTTGTTTTGTGTGTGAGAAATATTTTAATAAATGTTAATTTTTTGGTTTGCTTTTTTTCATTCTATCTGAGTCCTCTTTTAAGACGTGCATTTTCCATAATTCATGCGAAACATTTTTAGAATTGGTTTTTGTATCCATTATTTGTGCTTATATAGCGTGCATACAACAAGTGAAGAATGTTTATTTGGTTGGTACAGGGGTCGGTAATCTTTTTAATGCAGAGTTATTTTTATAAAATAAACAAATAACGTTTTATCAACAATAAAACAACATAAAACGTTGTTTTAATTAGTGATGGAAATAATCGATATACTAAGTAGTAATTAGCCGAATATTGAAATATATATATCGATATATACGATTATTATGCGGAAATTAGTATACAGAGAGTTTTATGTAACACCGAACATTTTTATAGCATACGTTGTGCATTTGCCAACGCTCGGTTTATTAATAGATTTGAAGCTTTAAACGAGTGTTTTCCACTCCCAGGCTAAGCATGAAGTAAAATTTCGAGTTTAGAAAAGCCTGAACATTTGGTTTGGTCGCGTAGCGCGAAGCGCTACGCGACCAAACCAAATGTTCAGGCTTTTCTAAACTCGAAATTTTACTTCATGCGCCACCGGTACAAAACACTGATGCAATGTAAAGTTTATCGGTGTGTTTCAAACTTCATAGTATGTCAGTGTTTTGTACTGGTGGCGCATGAAGTAAAATTTCGAGTTTAGAATAGCCTGAAAATTTGGTTTGGCCGCTCCGTGCTTCGCGCTACGCGACCAAACCAAATTTTCAGGCTCTTCTAAACTCGAAATTTTACTTCATGCTTAGTCTGGGAGTGGAACACACTCATTTCAAGTTTAAAATTGAACTCTGTTAAAAAAACGACTATCTAAAGATTTACGGCATATACGCTGTAATTTTTACATGCAGATTTGAAAGAAAAACTCCCTGTATGTATAAGTTACGGCATTAATTACGATTGATTTGCTACAATTTTTAATGGTCATATAGGCAACCCATTCAGTGTCAGACCTCCGTACGATACGGATGTGTATTTTGTTTGCTCGAGTGTGTAAAATTTAATGTCGCAACGCGTCCTAGTTATTTTACGGGCGCTGCAATTATAGTGGATCAAGTGCAACATTAAAAACAATAACAGTGAATGTGGAACAAATGCACTAATGTGTTTCACAATCATGATTAAACATCATAATCATAATAAATAAAGCGGGATAAACGAATTATAACGTAATTATGTCCAAGAAATTTATTCCAAATACTCCAAACGAGCAAGTACTATATAATACCTTGCAATCTGAAAGAAAAGAAAATAGCAAAACAATTGAGGACTTGACCAAAACAATTGAGGACTTGAAGCAACAAACGGCTGCTATTCAAGAAAAATATCAACAATTATTAAATACACAAAACCAACAACTACAGCAGCAGCAGCAAGAATTAACAGAAGAATACCACACCGATGAAGAAGAATTAGCTTGAGAGACAGGGTGGATTCGTGCGAAAAATACTAAGATAAGAAAATTGAATACCTCACTGACACCACCAAAACAAAGCACCAGCAGAGCCAATGTCGAAAACCCCCCCCCCCAAAAAAAAATACTTGCACCTCCACCTATCTATCATAGTGGACATCAATAATAATTTTAATGAACTTCATGTTATGGTAAGCGAAATTCCTAACGCTCAGATTAAAGTCATTAATGATAAACACATTAAAATTAATGTCCAAGATGAGACAGAGTTTAAAAAGCACTCAGCAGTATTGAACGAAAAATAATATCTTTGGCATTCTTACGAGAATTAGCAAAATAGGCCGATTAAAGTTATGGCCAACAAGCTGTATCATTCCATAAACCCAGATAATATTATGCAGGAAATGAGAAAACGTGGCTACAAACTCATTGCAGCCACCCCCAAACTAAAATACGGTACAAAACAACCTCTAAATATGTGTATGCTCTCATTCAACCACGATGAGAGTGTTGATAAAATCTATGGAATAAAAGATATATTAGGAGTAGGAGTTGAAATCCTGCCCTTGAGAAAATCCAGACTTGTGCCGCAATGCAAGAAATGTCAAGCATATGGTCATACGCAAAAATACTGCGCCATGGAACCGCGCTGTGTCAGATGTACCGGGAAGCACTTGACAATAAACTGTGATAAACCTAAAAATGAAAAATGTATTCACTGTGGTGGAGAACACCCGGCTAACTACAGAGGACGCATGGTTGCAAAAGAAATGCAAAAGTTAAAAGACAAACGCAATAAAAAAACAACCCTTCCTAAACAGCCACAGAGAAATAACCAACAAGTACCTGTAGCCAGCACAATTACAGAGGAAAAGTCATACAGACAAGCAGTGATTAACAAGTCCGAAAATAATAATAAAAATGAATCCCAAAAGCAAGATCAAAACGCTTTCATTCAAAGCACTCTTCAGCAGATTATGGAGAAATTAACAAAAATGGATGAACGTATAAGCAGACTTGAACATAGCACTAAAGGAGCTATTCCCAAAAACTCCAATGTCAAGTAACCTTACGCTTATGGAATGGAATGCCAATGGACTCTTGCAACACCAACAAGAATTGCAAGCAATCCTAGATATACAAAATATTGACATATGTCTTATTTCCGAGACTCATTTTACAAGAGACACCTTTATCAAATTCAATGGATATAAGGTATATCATACCATACATCCTGGAAATTCAGCCAGAGGTGGTAGTGCTATCATAATCAAGGAAACAATTAAACATAACCAAGATATGGGATATAAAACAGATGAATTTCAAGCCGCTTCTGTAAATGTTAAAACAAAAACATACGATATCACTGTCTCTGCAGTCTACTGTCCGCCTAGACATGCTCTCAAAAAAGAACAATATTTAGACTTTCTAAATAAACAGGGATATAGATTTATCATTGGAGGCGACTTTAATGCTAAACACATTCAATGGGGATCTAGACTGACAACTACAAAAGGAAAGGAACTACTACAGGCAGTCAACCAACTAAAATGCGAAACAATTTCAAGTGGCAAATCAACATACTGGCCTACAGATCCTAATAAAATTCCAGAATTAATTGATTTTTTCATAACACGAAATGTGTCTGTTAACTACATGCACGTGGAAGAGGCTTGGGATATGAATTCTGACCATTCTCCGATTGTCCTCACTCTAAGTGATAGTATTATACAAAAGGAAATACCTGCTAGATTGACTAACAAATTTACCGATTGGCAGAGCTTTAAACTTCAACTTGAAGACACTATCAACTTGTCATCCTCAATAAGAAACGAAGACCAGCTAGACTATGAAGCGGAAAAATTTGTTGATAATATCCAACAAGCTACATGGGATAATACCCCTATTATTACCCCACGAACCAAACGTAATATTTACCCTAAAGAAATTCGAGCCCTTATTTTCGAAAAGAGAAGACTCAGAAGAATCTGGCACCAATCTAGATGCCCAGCAGATAAAACTAGAGTAAATAACGCAACACAACAACTCAAAAGAGAGATTCAAAAAATTAAAAATTACTCTATTAGTGAATATCTAAGTGGACTAACAAATGACGGTAAAACTGATTATTCACTCTGGAAAGCTACTAAGAGACTGAAGAGACCAATCTTGCAGAATTCTCCAATTAGAAGTGCAGATGGGACATATGCAAAAAGCAATAATCAAAAGGCTAATAGGTTTGCCGAATATCTTGAATGGACTTTCCAACCGAATGAGGGTGTAGCCATTCTGGACTGGGAAAATATTACCCAGGAAGAAGGTGAAATCAGACCCTCTACCCCAAGAGAAATTGAAATGATAATTAAAGATCACATTAACACTAAGAAAGCTCCAGGATTTGACTTAATTACTGGCGAAATTCTGAAACAACTACCTCGTAAAGCAATAGTAAAACTTACATATCTTATTAATGCATCGTTTAGATTAAAATATGTTTCTAAGATATGGAAAGTAGCAGAAGTGATAATGATTCCTAAACCTGGAAAACCACCAAATGAAGTTTCTTCGTACAGACCAATCTCTTTATTAACTGTAATCTCAAAAATGTTTGAAAAAATACTTTTTAAAAGATTAAAACCAATTATTGAAGGCAAAAACATAATACCAGAACATCAGTTTGGTTTCAGAGAATGTCATTCAACTATAGATCAAGTCCACAGAATAATGAACGTAATTGAAAAGTCACTGGAAGAAAGAAAGGTTTGCTCTACTATCTTTCTTGATGTAGCGCAAGCTTTTGACAAAGTGTGGCACGACGGACTTAAATACAAATTAAGAAAACTTTTACCCAGACTATATTCACAAATACTAGAATCATACATTTCAGATAGAGTTTTCAGAATTAAGCAGGAAGATGCTTACTCTGAACTAAAAGAAATTAAGGCAGGTGTGCCACAGGGCAGTGTGCTAGGACCACTCCTCTACCTATTATACACCAGCGATATACCTGAATTAGACCATGATACGATAGCCACATTTGCCGACGATACTGCTATATTGGCTGTAGGCAAAGATCACGAAGAAGCAGCAGTAAATCTGCAAACCTCGATAAATAAAATTAACATCTGGACTAAGCAATGGCGAATCAAATTGAATGAGACTTAATCGGTCCACGTCAATTTCACAAATAAAAGAAATCAACATATCCCTGTTAGTATGAATGATATCCAGGTACCATATGCTGATACAGCAAAATATTTGGGTTTTACACTGGACGCTAAGCTACGCTGGAGAGCTCATGTCAAAAAGAAAAAAGAAGAACTGGACATCAAATTTCGAAAAATGTATTGGCTGCTTGGTCGGAACTCCACCCTGTCAATCTACAATAAATTACTGCTGTATAAACAAATTCTTAAGCCCGTATGGACATATGGCATCCAGCTGTGGGGTTGTGCCAAAAAGAGCAATATAGAAATAATCCAGAGATACCAAAATAAAGTACTGAGGAGTATTGTCAATGCTCCTTGGTATTTCCGAAACAGTGACCTCCACAGGGACTTGGAAATGAATACTGTTAATGAAACAATACACAAATTTGCCAAGAGTCATGAACAGCGACTTCTTCAACACGTCAACATCGAAGCCATCCAGCTCCTCGATAACACGAATTTAACCAGAAGACTACAGCGGACTAAACCGTTCGAGTTAGTTTAATATTGTGTTAGTGCAAAAGCAGAGCATAGTGCTAGTGTACACATTAATTAGTGTAATTAAATTATTAAAATCTAAGGGATACTAATGAGTAAACCTTTAGTATTAAACCTTTAGTAAATTAAGTTAGCTAAATATTACTCATTGATCCATTTGTGATCAGATTGTAATTATAGTAAAATACAACTAAGTGTTTTGCAAATAATAAAAAAGAAAAATATAGGCAACCCAATTTACCTATAACTTAAAAATTAAAGGTCTCAAATTGTATTAGATGAAAATGTTCGGTGTTACATAAAACTCTCTGTATACTAATTTACGCTATTATTTGATCGGGTAAATTAGTAATTACTAATTTAAGCGATTATTTGATCGGGTAAAATAGTATATACAAATTTAAGCGATTATTTCGTCGGGCAAATTACTAATTAGTATACTAAAATAAACGATTATTATCTCAGTAGACTGGACTATTAATTATTATAAACAAATGTATTGCTTATTATCTCGTTAGAGAGGACTACTAATTATTATATAGTAATATTAATAATTATTGATTTAACGGTTGTTTAGTATTTTATTAAATAAATCATAAAATAATAATTTTCTTTGATTGTTTACTGGCATAGGTTTAACCATTCAGCCACTAAAAATAATAATTTTTTCCGCCAGGAAAAAAGGCTCATGAAACCACGGGCTTAAAAACAAACCCTAAAAATCACTCCCTCAAAAAAGACCTTTTATTGAAAATCACACCTAGGAAAAAAATACGTTATGAAAAACTACCCCATATAAAAAGATTCCTGGAAAATCAGCCCCACTCCCGAAAAAACATCTCCTGAAAGGAACAATACCCCTAAAAATCATCCTTACGGAAAACCATTCCTGAAATTCATCCCCCGAAAAAACCCCTCCATAAAAATCACTCCCTGAAATATTAACCCTTCGAAATACCACCCCCGAAAAACCACCCCCCCGAAACAACCACCCATAAAAAACTTTGCCTGTAATATCACCCCCCCCAAAAAAAAACACCCCTAAAAACCGACCCCCGAAAATACCCCGTTAAAAAACATTTATTATCTGTTGAATATGATACTAAAATTCAACATTGTTTTTCAACGTTACAAAAATATTGCGGCAAAGTAACACAACGTTGTATAATCATTACAATTTGACTTGTATGCAATATTGTATTATAAACTGGATAAATGTTGAAAATGGTAACATTGCATCTTTAAAATTGTATAATTGTTGAAACTGCTGCCTGCATTACAGCATTATGGTTTACACCAGTGATGGGGAAACTACGGCCCGCGGAAAGGTTCAATCCGGCCCGTTTAAGAGTGCCGTGGTGAGAATGTTTGAACGCGTTCTTATTTCGTAATGTGACGACCCGCATAAAAACTACCTACCTACGATTAAGCAATATTCTTTGGCCCGCTACGATTGTCTGGTTATTACAAATGGCCCGTCTTAAAAAAAGTTTCCCCACCACTGGTTTACACACTTCATGGACATTCAATAAACAGGGAGTTTTTCTTTTAGGTATACATATCCCAATTATATGCTGTAAATCTTCAGATATTCTTTGTTTTTAAAAAGTTTAATTCAAAGCTTTACACGAGTGTTTTCCACACTCAGATTAAGCATAAAATAAAATTTCGAGTTCAGAAAAGCCTTCAAGTTTGGTTTGGTCGCAACCAAACCAAATTTTTAGGCTTTTCTAAACTCGAAATTTTACTTCATGCGCCACACCTATAAGACGCTGATTTCAATTAAAGTTCACTTGTTAACAATATTTTAATATTTTAAAAGTTTAAGGGTACTGGGTACTAAGGTACTGCCCCCTCTAGACTATACATCCCACTGAGCAAATCTAATTAAGCAATGTTTCAACAACATTAAAACAACGTTTAATGTTGCTACAATGTTGATATGACGTTATTTGTTTGTTTTCTTGTTACCAATATATATTTGTATTTTTTGACCCATTTAAACCCAGAAATAAATATTGCTTTAAAATTACGAAAGAAACATTGTTATAACGTCCACCTAATTGCTGTACATCGGGTTGTATACAACGTGGATTCTATGCATTCATCCTATGTAACTTAACATACATACATTTGTATGTTCGGTTGCATACAAATAAGAGTAATCGCTCGTGTTACATGGGCGTTGCTTTGTCAACGGTGCAGCATCATTTTTCTTTAAGCTTTAGCATGCAACGTTCCTGCAGGTAGACATTCAGCGTTTATGCAATGTTTTTTCAGCATTCATGCAACTTAAAACGCAACGTTTCGTGTTACGCGGCAACATTGATCCAACGTGTCATGTAACGTTTCATTGCTCAGTGGGTTGAATACAAGAGCAACAAATACAAGGAGTTTTTCTTTTAAGATTACATATCCCACCTACAGCGTATATACTGTAAATTCTTCCGATATTTGTTGATTTTTTAAAAGAGTTCAATTTAGAGCTTTAAACGAGTGTTTTCCACTTCTAGATTAGGCATGAAGTAAAATTTCGAGTTTAGAAAAGCCTGAAAATTTGGTTTGGTCGTGTAGCGAAGCGAAGCATGAAGTAAAGCATGAATAACGAATGAAGTAAAATTTGGAGTTTAGAAAGGCCTGAAAATTTGGTTCGGTCGCGGAGCGAAGCGACCAAATCAAATTTTCAGGCTTTTCTAAACTCGAAATGTTACTTCCTGCGCCATGCGTTTAAAACTCTGATTTTAATTGGAGTACAAGATATACGTCTTTAGCGTATTGCTTTGGTAGCATATTGTGAACTTCACAATATTTCAGTGTTTTATACGCGTGGCGCATGAAGTAAAATTTTTAGTTTAGAAAAGCCTGAAATTGTACTTCGTATAGTGCGTATAAGATTGGCTTATTTAAAACAGAGACGACCTTTTATAGTTTATTGACGACACGTGAGGAGTTTCACGTCTGACGTCAAAAATCGAGACGATTTAAGTGAGGCTTGGCCTATTTAAAACAGAGACGAACTTTTATAGTTTACTGACAACACGTGAGGAATTCTACGTGTGACGTAAAAAATCAAGACGATTTACGTATAAAGTTTTCCGTTTGAAGGAGATCGAGCGGCTCGATCACTTGCACAAATCGAGTAGTCGATCTGTTTGATCGATCGTGCCCATCACTATAATCTGATTAATAACTAGGAGGAGCGTTTTAAATTTCACGCACCAAAACCTACAACTCTGATTGGCCTAGAGCGCGCCCATTTTACACTATGCTAATTACGTCATTATTAGACGCAACAGCTGACATAACCTTAATTCGAAGCGTTACCGAGTTGCAACTTCGTCTGTTTCGTAATAACCTTTTGTGCGGTTTTTCTTTAGCATAGTTAAATGTTAGTTTTGTTTATATTGTTGTGATGGATTATGGACCCAATACAAGCTCGGTAATAATATCACCTTCACCTCCAAAAAAGCGTAAGAAGTTGGATTTGGAAACAGTGCATAATAAATATGTATAAGCAGATGATAACAGATGACCCACATATGAAAATGACTGCTGTTGTATCAGACATTGTTGGTGCAGTAGGTGAGATATCAAATAGCATAAGAATATGCATCAAATAATAAAATGTTTAATTTTTAGGAGTTGTAAATTTCACTGTCTATTGTACCATTAGCGAATATAGTTAGGGATCATTTTTACCACTCTATTTTTACCACTCTATATTTACTACTATATTTTTTCCACCATTTTGTTACCATCATATTTTATTACAAATCATATTTTTCCTGATTTACATCATAATTGGGTACATCCAAATTGGATGTTGTGACCAACGGCCCTAAGATACTTAGCAATAAATTCGTCTTTGTCTTTACGGGTTTCATAATCGCGCACGATGTTGGAAATTCGTTCTTCCCCTTTGACGCTGGACAGATTTTCAGTCCTCTTAATTTTTCTTTCCAAGTCCAACTCTCGAAGCATCGTCTCAGTATCCCCTTGCTCCTTCTGCAACTCCGCCAAGAACGCGTAGAGGCTGGGATGATCCTTGCCGACGACTACTGCGAACCGATTGTGCCACCCCTCGCTCATGTTGTTAGTTCTTGACTTGTTCTGAATAAATAATCGATAAGAAATCACAGTATCATAGTATCACAGTATCATAAAATACCTAGGTGCGGTTGCACGACGTCTTCCTCTCGCGGGTCTGCCTCTTATATAATTATCCTCAAAATAATCTGCAATTTCTTGGAAAGCGTCAGGCATATCTTCCACGAAGATATCAAACGCCTCGCCCACGTCTTCCTCGGGTACAAATGCTGTTGCGCACATCATTTGAGCGGCTTGTTTAATGGAACGATCTTTGGGATCGTTGTACGATTGCTGAAGACCCGCAGATTGAATTCGACGATAGACTGACTGTCGTAAGTGAAAGAAACATGCTCTCTATTTGTAAGATAACTAATGGTAAAAAAATTAGTAGTAAATAATATATGGTAGTAAAACCGGAGTGGTAAAATGAATTGGTGGTAAAAAATATATGGTGGTAAAAATGGAGTGGTTAAAATGTCGTACAATCGCGAATATAAGAAATCCGGAGAGATTTGTAGCCCTAAACAGCTTATAGGACATAATTACAAGTTTTGATGACGTAGTAAAAAGATCCGTGCAGTTTCTTCTATAAAAATGAACTGCCGACTTTGAATAATGTTTTGAAAGAAGTATACGATCATGCAGGCATGCCGAAGATGAGTCGTTCTACCTTGTATAGTTTTATGAAACAAATCAATTTTAAGTAAGATAGAGACCAGAGCTGGGCAGGATTCGAATCATTCATGATTCGAATCCTTTTAGTGGATTTAAAAGAGGCATCCAAATACTTACTGGGTGATTCGAATCCTTATAAAACTATTCGAATCCTTGAAAAGGATTCGAATACTTACAAAAGAATTTGAATCGTCAAAAATAATTCGAATTAATTGTAAGGAATAACATAAAAAATGTTTTTTGTATGTTTTTAAATTTCTCGTTGAATCACTGTTTTATGCGCGTGGCGCATGACGTAAAATTTCGAGTTTAGAAAAGCCCAGAAAATTTGTCTCGGGTCGCTGCGCGACCCTCGACAAATTTTCACGGGGCTTTTCTAAACTCGAAATTTTACTTCATGCTTACTCTGGGAGTGGAAACGCTCGTTCGAAACTTCAAAATGAATGCTTTGATAAGAACATTAAATGATTGAAAATGTTTTTAAAGATAATAATCTAGTTTTCAAAATTTTGTTTAATATTTTTTGAAGTAAAACTGAAATGGTAGCCACAATCTGAAATGTTACATTTTTCCCACATTTCCCTGACTAAAGATTTTTTTCCTGACCTTTTAATATAACTTTCTTCTGTGGGAAACCCCCATTCTGTTTAATAGTTTTCATTGTTTTGCCAATATTTTAGTTAATTTTATAAATTTTTACGTGTTTTGTAATTTGCATGCTGATTTTGACAAATTTAATAATATCATATGGCTTTTTTGTTAGTGTTTTGGTCAATTTGAATATAATTCCATGACTTTTGACTTTCCCGGTTTTAATGATATTCAATGAATTTTTTATTTACGTAAATTTCAGGCATTAGTAGATTTTATAATAGAGTTTAATTTGAAGTTTTCAACGAGTGTTTCCACTCCCAGGCTAAGCATGAAGTAAAATTTCGAGTTTAGAAAAGCCCCGTGAAAATTAGTCGGGGGTCGCGCAGCGACCCCCGACAAATTTTCGGGCTTTTCTAAACTCGAAATTTTACTTCATGCGCCACGCGCACAAAACACTGATTTGAAGTGGAGTTTGGAAACACACAAATACATCTTTAACTAGAGTAACAAGGAGTTAGATATTTAGTTTGTTATCAACGATGTTCAGTGGTAATAATAAATAATTAAGTTTTGAATATTTTATTTAAAACAACTGGTAACGATATTTATATATTAATGGTTGCAAAAAAAAATAATAAAATCAAATTTATTCTTAAAGGATTTGTATTCGTGATTCGAAAAAACAGGATTCGAATCTTCGATTCGAATCATATTTATCTCTTACGAATCCTTTATTCGAGTATTCGTGATTCGAATCATTTTAGGTGATTTTGATTCGTGATTCGAATCCTTTTTACGAGGATTCGTCCAAGCTCTGATAGAGACACATTATTATATAAATTGCATATTATATTATGAACATAATGTAAATATGTTTTATTTCACAGATATATAGCGAGATGCCGTATAAGAATTTTAATTGAACCGACGATATCGTACGATGGAAGAGAAAATACTTAACCACAATTAAGATGTACAAAATGGATATTTGATTTTATTTAAAGAGTAATTCTAAAATTATTTAAAATTGCCGCCAAATTTATCTAGTGATATTTCTGGTAACTTTTTATAGTGTAAATTGGGCTTTGGCACTTACTCCTTCTAGTTTTTAAACAGACTATAGTTGAATATTCGTGAGATTTAAACTACCTTGAGTTTTGACGTCAGGTAAAAATTTCCAATTTTGACGTGTTTAAGTGCGAATAAGGTTTTGGCTCATTTAAAACAGAGACGACTTTTTATAATTTATTAACACCATATGAGCAATTCCACGTCTAATTGAAAAATCAAGGCTATTTAAGTGAGTATAAGGTTGGCTCAGTTAAAACAGAGTCGACCTTGTATAGTTTAATTACATTGATCATTGGCGGTTTTTATTTGATAGGTGTGAAGTTAGCTATAGATTCCAGCAATAGATTTCAAACCTCTATGTTATTGATATTGTTTTTTCTAATCATATTAAAGAATTTGTATATTTCTAATGCATTTTTAATTGAGAAAGGTACTCATTCTTCAGCTATGGAGAAAATTGAATCCTTTCTCCACGGATACTAGCCAATGATATGACGAGATTTTACTTTTCTCCACGGATTGCATTTAATCTGGACAACCCTGGAAAGTTTGGACAACCCTGAATAATTTGGACAACCCTGAATATGGCATTTATCGTTGCTATGATGATTAAATGATTGTTTATTATTTTTCCGAAAAGTAATTTAGATTTGTCATCGGTTATCATACAATATAAAATAATGGAAATTGATGATGATATTGAGAATTGTACTCCGCCAGACCTGCAAGAGACTGCTAAACTTATAACAACCTCTTGCCACAAAAGTCGAGAAAGAAATACGAGTTAAATTACAAAACTTTCATGGATTGGCGCACTACAAAGAATACAAATTCGTTTTCCAAAAATGTTATCTTGGCTTATTTCTCCGAATTAGCAGATATGTACAAATCCTCGACATTATGGTCTCAATATTCAATGCTTAGATCCACTCTGAAGATTCATAACAATATAAATATTGAAGCCTATCCAAAATTACGCGCATTTTTGAAAAGAAAGTCTGGGGGCTATCAAGCTACAAAATCAAAAACCTTCACACCCAAGGAAATTGATGAATTCTTATGCAACTCTCCAGATAACATATATCTTGCAACAAAGGTAATAAATATTTCACCTTTTTATTAATATTCATGCGTAAATAATTATGTATATTTTCAAGGTCGTTCTTACAATGGGCATTATGGGCGCTTGCAGGACGAATGAAATTCATGCTATGAAAGTAAATGATATTTCCAACATAAACAAGATAATGACAGTCACCGTCCCTGTTACAAAAACCAAAACCGTTCGGAAATTTACCATAACTGGTAAATTTTATGATATTGTTAAAAAATATATTGATTTACGTCCGCTAAATGTCACAACTAATAACTTGTTCCTAAACTATCAAAAAGGCAAGTGTACTGATCAAAATATAGGTATCAATAAGATTTCTCACATGGGACGAGAAATAGCCAACTATTTAAAACTACCGGAAGCTGAGAAGTATACTGGACATATCTTCCGACGAACATCGGCTACAATATTAGTAGATTCAGGAGCCGATATAACTACTTTAAAAAGAGACGGGGGCTGGAAGTCTACGTCAGTAGCGGAAGGTTATATCGACAATTCCATGAATAACAAGATGAAATCAGCCAGCAAAATCATCAATGCAATTCAAACAGCCAGCACCAGTGCGGAAATTCCTACAGTGAATAATAACATAACCAGCAAGACAAACGTAAACATTGATACTCCTGTAGATATAACGTCGCCTCCGTTTACTATTAATAACTATGGTACACTTAATCTGTATGTTAATAATAAATAAAATATACTTATGTTGTTAATATTTGATTCTTTAATACAAATAGAAAAAGTATAGTGTTAAACTCGTGAGAAATGGCCATTTCCACTTGGATGAATTGCTCCACTCGCCTTCGGCTCGTTACGCAAACATCATCCTCGTGGAAATGGCCAACTTTCTCACTCGGTGAACAATATACTATTATGATTGAAGGAAAATATTAGCAATCTGCGTAGCTTAAATACTATTGAATACTAAATATAAAAACGAATTAAAATTAATATCGACGTTCTGCAAAAGTAAAGAAAATAGCAGAAAGTCGATATTAATTTTAATTCGTTTTTATATTTTGTAAATATTCTGCAAACTCAAACTGGAAACTCATTTTTTTATGTTAAATTTTTCGTTATATTGTTACGTTAATTTTTGGTAAAACGAATAATTTATATTCAATTTATTCTAATTCTAATGAATTAACATAGGCAATTTTATTTTCGCATTTAAATTTAAATATTGGATTTTTTTGCGATTGATTTTGTTCTTTGTATTCGGTGTCGCGGAGGAGTTTTTACACTGCGCTCTGTCCCGTCCATTTTTAACTCTCCAGGCGTATACGTTTCACACGTCCAGTTCGACACGCGTAAATTAATAAATTATAAACCGTTGTGGTTTCCTCAAGAGGGATTCGTATTTGTCTTAATTTCAAAAGTGAATTATTCGGCAAATAATAATTTACTACGCTATAAGCGGAGAAAAAAGCGTGCCGTTCTAGAAAACCTCACTTTCACCTAGAGGTAAGCATTGTTCTTCTTATCAGTATATTTCTAATTCGTAGGGATGTTCTTAGGTTTTTAATAGTGGTTGTTTTACAATCATACATTTCGATTGATGTACTTTTGGTCCGGTTCGATTCAAATTCCATTTTGACCGTGGTTGCTGATAAGCAGTGGAGATCACGTGGGAGATTCTAGTTCCGGGTTCCGAAAGAAAAATACTTCATCGAAGATTTGTCCTGTGATTCTGGTTCGGGAAAGGGAGAAGTCGTAGCTGTCCTTCGTCCGTCTTATCCGTCTTATTCGTTTTGTTCGTCCGTATTTTGGTTTCAACCCCTTGGACTCGTGTGAAATTTGATAAGTACATTTTTTTTTATTAATTACATTGTAATGTACCTCTCACTTGTATAAATTTAATGTTTTCATGAATCATTCTGTATATTATTATCATTATAGTGTAATTATCTCATTGTACAGATAATTTTGGAATAGCAAATAATTCGTAAATCAAATAGTTTTCACATTCCGAAATCGATTCTTAGGAATTATAATCTTGTTTTGTTATTCCATTTTATCTTCTCTTATCACTGAAGAAATAAAATTGTTCTGGTGTTAAGGAGCACACTTCTATTTCGACAGTTGAGCAAGACAGCCAATTCAATTACAAATTCTAAACTCTGAATCTTTGACTTCTAATTCTTATTCTGTTTCAAACTGTAAATTGATGTATTAAGTAGCAAATTAAATATCAAGTAAAAGGTTTATCTTTGAATCTCTTTGTTTGGACCCAAGTTGACTAAAACGCGTCTTCGACGACAAATCCAGGAAATCTAAATATAAACAACAGAACCGTAACGACAAACAACACCTTCGTACGTTACAACATAAAGATTTTTTTATAAATTTAAAACTTCGAATTCTAATTATAAATTCTACGATTAATTATTTGGGTATATATGCATAACGTGTTTTGTAAATTTTTCGAATGAGAATTTAAAAAGAGAAAAAGAAATTAAATAATAACGTAAAGGATTATTTTTTTTGTTGTTGATATTTAATATATACATTAATATTAATTTGATTGGAAAACTTTGTTTTTGAAAAATAATAATAAATTCTCACTTTATACTTTTCATTCCGATTTATAATTTTTTTTGTTTGAAGAAAAAAAAAATAGTAATAATAAAAGAATAGATAATTCTTGCCGTTTAAGGAATATTTAAACGTTTATTTTAAAGTTATTACAGATAATTCAATATTTTTAATTTATGCTTTGAATTTAAATTGATTATGTTTATTTCGGTTTGAGTTTGTATGATTTTTGTAAGGGTATATATAGCTATATTTATCTACCGAGGTTTGTAATTAATTTGAATGAATTACGAAAATTATTTTTGGTATTATTCCATATTTTACTTAAAATTAATAGTTTATTTTTTTTAATTCAATTCGTTTCTTTTGTATATTAAATTGAAATATATATATTTTGTTTGTGTTGTTCGATCTACAGGAAATAAAATAGTTTATTATATTTCATTTATGCATTTTACTTATGGGGAATTGAACATATGTATTAGTAAAATCTGGGTTCGTGATTTTCCATTATGTTTAGCTACCTTGCCGCCCGTAATCACGTGGCGCCCTTTTTGTTAAATCTTTGATTTGGAATCCCCCCCTTCTTCACTGGGTTAGTTTGGCCGAGCGGTAAGTACACAGTAGCTAAAAAGTAGCGTCGCAATATTTAACACTATTCATATTTTGTATCCCCACCCTTAAAATTGATTTTTTTTAAAGGTAGCTGTTTTCGAGAAAGAACGATAACAACAACAAATATGGATTTAGTACTGTCTATACTATTATTTAAACAAGCCCCAACCTCACCCTTCCAATATTTATAAAATTTATATAATTTGTTAAACATTTTAATTTTTATGTTAATGTTGAGATAAATTTTGACAACATTGACCATACCGATTATGTTTACCACTATTTATTGACTATCTTTCGAGAACATTACAATAGTAACTAAAATGACAATCCTCGACGTTATACGTCAATTTTGATAATAATAATAATTAGTCTTTATTGCCCAACAGGGAATTTCCCAATTACAAGACAATGTAATATAATATAATAAATAATTACCGTTTGTACATACAAATTTAAGTCTAAACAATATGAAGACGTTAGTGTGTATGACAGATATGTAATAGATTATTCATTAAACATTTCGCAGAGTTGTGAAAAATATCACAACAGGGTAGTAATTTATTAGATATTCCAGATATGATAACAATAGGCGATTTTAATCTCACGTAAGTCCTATAGATAGGAATGGTAAACGTGGGTTTTTGCCTGCTGTAAAAAGCTGGAATATGCAGCCCAATCTAATTTAATAAGTCTGGTGAGTCTATTGCATTGTGTAATAATTTATGCATAAATAAGATACATGCTTTTTGTCTACGAAATTCAAGTGATTCTAAACTAAATTTATTGAGAAGTATGTCATGATCAAATCCTCTGGCTGGATAGTATCCTTCAGTTTTATACCGGGTGTTGACTTGGCGGACGCAACATAGGAAATCGCATGTTAATTTTAAAGTGTTCAAATATTGGCTTTCCTATTTATTTTAGAGACAAAATGTATATCACTTTTTAGTAGAAGGAAAATTTCTAAATTTATCAATGTTCACACTTAACACTTTACCTTTCTCTAAGTTAAAATAATTAAGAAAAAGTAATGTGATTTTATGTGATTTACAACAATTGCGGATATTCCCTGTTTTTTTCACGTTCAATTTAAAGCTTTAAACGAGTGTTTTCCACTCCCAGACTAAGCATGAAGTAAAATTTCGAGTTAAGAAAAGCCCCGTGAAAATTTGTGGAGGGTCGCGCAGCGACCCGAGACAAATTTTCTGGGCTTTTCTAAACTCGAAATTTTACTTCATGCGCCACGCGTATAAAACACTGATTTCAAGTGAGGTTCAAATATACATAGAGTTCACAATATTTCAGTATTTTATACGCGTGGCGCATGAAGTAAAATTTCGAGTTTAGAAAAGCCCCGTGAAAATTTGTCGAGGGTCGCGCAGCGACCCGACAATTTGATGAAGGGTTATGGACTGAAGCAAACTAATCGCGAAAAGTGTTAGCAGTAAGGCTAGGTTTAAACAAGAATAATTCAAATTCAAAACTATTTGAATTCGAGAAAATAAACTTACGCTTCTTATAGTTTGCACACTTTAAACATAATATATATATTACGAACATGTTATTCATGAAAATTCAAAGAATGTCTTAAGGGGATTATTGCAGTGTAACACGCCGATCGTGTTGGAAAGACCCACATAGTTTAGAGTAGCTCATCCGATGCCAAATTTACAGCACAAGTGGGGAGAATACAGTCAGAGAGAAAAGCGGCAGTTCGCTGTGCATTTGTGCATTGCTCCTTGGCATGAACGGATGGGGTCTCGCGTCGCGTGGAATAGACGAAAAAAACAAAGCGTATAAAAAAGACGGATCGAACGAAAGTGTCGATTCGTATTATTTAAACACGCTGATAATACATACAAGCTATGTATTGTTTTCAATTCGTTAGAAAGCGTTATCCGATCCTGTGTTATTTTTCGGTATTTACAAAACTGATGATTCTTATTCTTGTCATTATAACACATTATTTTTACTTTTAAGACTCCAGTTTCGACAGCCGAACAAACTATGTGTTTTATTTTATTAAATTATAGATTTGTTCTTAAAAATATAATAATAAAATAATTCATGTTCATAAGCTCATTGTGAATATTTATATGCCGCACATATATGAAAAAAAACATAGGATTTTCAATCATATTTTTTAAATGGGAATATTATCTTCCCTAACTGCTATTGCCATGAAAATAATGTGTATTAATTTGGCCTCTGCCCAATTGGGTAAATACCCCCAATTTTGGGGAGAATTTCAATTTATATTCGGTCAAATATTCTAGTTTTTATGGATGCAACAAATAAATAATAGATTGAAAAAAATTAAACGGAAAGCTGCCCTGTTTTTTTTTTATGTTTAGTACAGGGTTTACAAAATGATGATGTGTATAAATAGGCTCAGTCAACTTAGCCCCCCGAAGTTCGACTTTTTTGAAAAAAGCGATTGCGCTAGACCGGCCTTAGCTAGCGCCACAAAAATTAGAGCTAGCGCCATTTAGACAAGAAAACTACGGGGATTTGAACTTTCGGGGGGCTAGGTTGATGCTAGCCCCCCGAGTTTGGATTTTTTAAGTTTTTTTACACTATTCGGATTCCTCAGAGCTAGCGCTACCAATTTAAAAGCCAACGCCACTCCCACAGCCCCAAAAAATGATAAAACAGAAAAAAAAGATGTTTTTAATCAAATTGGGTGGAAAATATAACTTAGAGCTAGCGCCAACAGAATATGACAAAAATATTCTCTCAAAAATATCAGGTAAAAAAAAGTTCACGTCCAAATTTTGATGCAAGAGCTTTCAGATCCTGTATGCGTATTACCATTTACTTCCTGAATTTTAATACAAAATGATGTTTGGCATATAATATACCGCTTTCAACAAATAGTTCGGCGTTGTAATTACTTTATTTATGTTCATAGACACTGGCTATTAGAAACATGATGCCTAGTAGACAGTAGCGTAACTGACAATTGTGTTTTCACTCCTAGCTAATTTAAATCGTTATTACGCAAGAACTTACCGTACGATTTAAGAAACTCTTTTGGCATTGTAATTACTATACTAATATTTATAAACACTGGCAACGAGATAGCTTGCACTAGTAAGACAGTGGCGTAACTGACGATTGTTTTTGATAATTGAAATCGTTATAACTCGGAAACTAACCGTACGATTTCAATTTTTTTTTGGCATTGTAATTGCTATACTGAAGTCTATAAACACTAACAACGACATAGCTAGTGATATTAAAGGATAAATTAAAATCACTTGCTTTGTTTCACTATTTGTTTCTATTTACTCGACTAGTTTCGCTTTTTACGGCATTATCAAAGTTCACTCTTGATTCACTCTTGATAATGCCGTAAAAAGCGAAACTAGTCAAGTAAATAGAAACAAATAGTGAAACAAACCAAGTGTTTTTAATTTATCCTTTATTATTATTTCAAAATGTTTCACCAAGTGATAAATGAGAAAGTTATTCAAGAGATAGCTAGTGCTAGCAAGACAGTGGCGTACCTCACGGTTGTTTTTTTTATGATAACTTAAATCATTATTACTCGGTGGAAAACACTCGTTGGGAGTTTCAAACTGAACGCTTTTCAAAAACAATGAATGCCTGAAAATTTACCTAGTACACATCGGGTTATGTATGTACTAGTGATGGGCGGTAACGAATGATTTCAATAATCGAATGATCGGTACTTGAATGATGTTGATAATCGAATGATCATTCGAATGATCATTCAAATGATCGTTCGAATGATCATTCGAATGATCATTCAAATGATCATTCGAATGATCATTCGAATGATCATTCAAATGGTCATTCGAATGATCATTCAAATGATCATTCGAATGATCATTCGAATGATCATTCGAATGATCATTCAAATGGTCATTCGAATGATCATTCGAATGATCATTCGAATGATCATTCAAATGGTTATTTAAATCATTTAAACAGTGATTCGAATTACCTATTTATGCTTTATTTTGTTGAATCAGTCTTATTTTTTTGGAATAGTAACACATTTTTATTACATTTCCCATATTTAAATAAAAGTTTTTTTGAAAACAAATATTTTATTTCTACACCATATCTGGAACTAGTCTCAGAACCAGGAGGAGACATTACTATTAACTAGACAAAACCATAAAAAATATAACTACAATTGCTAAATAAAATCCTTTATATATTTATCGCAATGCATTTAGAATTTTCTATGCAGTGTATTGGTACAGTTAATAATGTTATTTATTCTAATTTTATTTATTTTGAATAGCTTAACACTTTCAATCATCTGCACGTAACCCATCAAGTGGATTTGATATTTGTTATGTTTATAAAATGTACATTCAAGTGTACGCACGTGTATTAATAATGAATTGCTTATACATTGAGTTTACATACATTTTTAATTATTCGAGTAACTTGATACACTTTATTTACGATTTTCGGTCATAAGGATTAACGTATTAAATTATAAGTGGTTTGATTATATTTGTTTCTTGCAATTGTTGTAAATATGTATAGTCATATAAATACTTCGAGTCTTTTCTGAAGATCGCAGCACATTATTCCATTAATGTAAATACACTCAAGAATTAAATATTAAGCAAAACAATATACCATTGAAGGATACTTGGACACTATTTTATTTTCACATAAAAAGTAATTTGAGTATATGAGAATTGTATATTATTTTAATGTTATATGCACATATTGCATTATATACTTGAATTGGTAACTTATTCCGCCGATTAGTGTTTAGTAGAAATTTAGTTTTCCTGTGAGATAGTCGTCGTGCAACAAGTTTTTTTTTAAATTGTGCTTCTGTTCAAAATGAGACCCGGTGCGAAGAGATCCATTGTTTGGGAATATTTTACGAAATCAACAGATGGGAAAAGTGTATCTTGTAGTTTGTGCCAAAAACAATTTATATTTTTCAATAATACTACCAATTTAAAACAACATTTGTTAAGACTTCACCCGATACATATGTGCTCCCCAAAAGAGAATCAACAAATCAACGCAACAGAAAGTGTCACGGACGACCCGGAAATGCCAGGGCCATCCTCGTCTTCTACAGCAGTCAATAAAATACGTGAAAAAAATAAGAGAAGCGCCGAAGAAGAAAGTATTGTTCCACCACTTTCTAAAAAACCACGTCAGCTAAAATTATTTGGAGCAAGCAATATTAATTTAAGTGATAGTGATTTAAGTGACATTAACAAAAAACTATTAAAAATGATTGTGAGTGACTTCCAGCCATTATCAATTGTTGAAAATGAAGGGTTTATAGAATACTCAAAAAAACTTCAGCCCCTATATAGTTTGCCTAGCAAAAAATATTTAACTTCAGTGTTAATGCCAAAATATTATGAAGAAGAGACAATAAAATTGAAAAATAAATTGAAGACTGTAAAAGCTGCCTCAATTACGACGGATTTGTGGACGTCTGACAGCAACAAGCCTTACATTACAGTAACAGTACATTTTATTTTGGAAGGGAAGCTCTGGTCGCATACACTTGCTACCAAAGAAATAACGGGACAACACACAGGACCAAATATTGCCGAGGAAATTCAATCCATATTATATGAATGGGACATCTTTGATAAAGTCATTACAGTAGTTTCTGATAATGCAGCGAACATGAAGAGTGCGATAAAAACACACCTGAACAAGGAACATCATCCATGTGTCGCTCACACTTTAAACTTATGTGTTAAAGAAGCACTCGATGGATGTGAAAACTTGAAAATGTTAATAAAAAAGTGCCGGTCATTAGTGACGTATTTTAAACATAGTGTGGTGGCGACAGAAAAATTAAATTTACAACAGCATGACATGAATCGACCACTATTAAAAGTGAAACAGGATGTTCCCACTCGGTGGAATTCAATGTTAATAATGATCGAACGATTGTTAGCGATTAAGGATCCGTTATCAATTACTATTAGTAATTTGGAAAGGGCACCGGAATATTTAGATGCTGCCGAGTGGAAATGTTTGGAAGATATTGTTCCAATTTTAAAACCAATTGAGAGTATCACAACCATTTTATCTGCAGAAAAATATCCCACTATGTCAGTTATTGTTCCGTTAATTAGAGGATTATTACATACATTAGGCAATAGTATTTCAAAAACAGAAATTGGAATTAACCTCTCCAACAATTTATAAAATATCTGCAACCGACGTCTTGGACCATTGGAGAGCAATGAAACAGTTGCAAAGGCTACACTTCTCGACCCTAGATTCAAAAAAATTGGATTCGGTGTCGAAGAAAATGGTAATATTGCCCAAGACTGGCTTACAGATGAATTATCCAGCGTACTTTCTTCGGAAAATTGTATACAAGAAGAGGATGTGTGCGAGGAAGATAACGCGGCTTCACTACCTACAGATATATGGGCTCATTTCGATAAGAAAATATCAAACATTCGCACTAACACCAGCGGCAGTGGTATGGCAGCACTCTTTATAAATCAATATTTAGATATGCCTCACCTAGAGCGAACAAAAAATCCATTAGAATTTTGGGAAAAATACAAACCAACTTTTCCAAAGTTGTATCAATTAGCCTGCAAATACCTATGCGTGCCTGGCACTTCAGTACCTGCGGAGCGAGTATTTTCAAAAGCAGGGCAATTGAGTAACGTTTATCATCAAAAAATGTCAACCAAATCATATTTCTTAATGGAAATCTTTAATTTATTATAAAAATAAAAAATAAAGATTTTAATTAACATATATACTTCATGTTTTAATCACTTACTTTTTTAAACAATCCCCATTATGTATTCAACGGCAGATATTTTAAAGGTACGTAATGATTTTCTTTTGTTCATCACTACAAACCGAACTAATGTACTGGGGTTCTACCGGCGCTCAAAAATGAACTTTTTTTATTATTGATTCAAAAAATGTTAAACATACTAGATATTATTACAAAAAAATCATAATAAAATTTAAACAAAAATTAGAAACAAATATTTTATCAAAAAAGCATCCGTCTTTTAATCGAGATTCCACATAAATTCTTTTAAACGATCTCAGTTTGAGTATCGAATTACCCCATCCAGAGACTGAATGAATGAAATGTAGGTGAAATTTTAAGTAAGGCCAAGGATGTTTTCATGACTAATAAACTTCCCAATGTAGGTCAGATTGGGAAGAGATGTGTTTGTGTTATAGTGTTTATAAGTACCCATCCTGATGGAATTTATTGAAATTTTTTATAAGTGACCTTGTTTCATTATCCATTCATCCCAGACACGCACTATGCGTCTCGTCGTAGTAAAAGTAATTAATCCGCACAAAATACTACATCCACGAAATTATTGTTATGAACACAGTTAATCGGAAGTTCTCAAAAAGTAAAAATATGCATAGAAAATAGGTTTAAATTATTTTTTTTACACCCCTTAAGAGCATGTACAGTAGTTCAGTTACACCCTGTATATTAATAGAGGTGATAAATATAGATTATACATTTTTTTCATGGATACCGGTCATTAATTAAGCCTTGTATGAAATAAAACCGTTTTGGATATTACAAGGAGGAAAAAAAATCTTGAATTTTCGATAGTTTTGCATGCATTTTGAGAACTTCCGATTAACTGTCTTTATAATATTAATTTCGTAGATATATTGTATTTTTTACAGATTATTTACTTTTACAGTAAATTACCCCATCCAGAGAATGTATGCAATGTAGGTGGAATTTTAAGTAAGGCCAATGATGATTATTCATGACTATCAAATTTTCCAATGTAGGTCAGTTTCGGAAGAAATATGTTTGTGTTATCGTATTCATAAGTAGCCATGCTGAAGGAATTTATTGATTTTTTTTATAAATGACCTCGCTTCAGTATCCATTCATCCCAGACACGCACTATGTGCCAAGTGATTTATTCATCATTCGAATGATCATTCAAATGATCATTCGAATGATCATTCGAATGATCATTCGAATGATCATTTGAATGATCATTCGAATGATCATTCGAATGATCATTCGAATGATCATTCAAATGATCATTCGAATGATCATTCGAATGATAATAATAGATTATTAAATAATCGATTATTTTAATAATCGAATGATTCGATTATTCTCACTCGAGTCGGCCCATCACTAGTATGTACCTAATCAAAACATGGGTATCTTTTCGATGCTACAAAATTGTGATTAAGCTCCTTTCGTTGCTATTCAATTGACTTTATTTTCATTCTAACACAATCTATCTCAATATCCTGATTCTACGATATACAGGGAGTTTTTCTTTAAAGTAGACGTATTCCAGATTCACTTTATTTTGTTTAAATCTTTAGATATATCTTGTTTTTACAGGAATTCAATGTGAAGCTTTAAGCGAGTGTTTTCCACTCCCAGACTAAGCATGAAGTAAAATTTCGAGTTTAGAAAAGCCCCGTGAAAATTTGTCGAGGGTCGCGCAGCGACCCGAGACAAATTTTCTGGGCTTTTCTAAACTCGAAATTTTACTTCATGCGCCACGCGTATAGAACACTAAAATTTTGTGAAATTTGTGTATATTTGAACCTTACTTGAAATCAGCGTTTTATACGCGTGGCGCATGAAGTAAAATTTCGAGTTTAGAAAAGCCCAGAAAATTTGTCTCGGGTCGCTGGGCGACCCTCGACAAACTTTCACGGGGCTTTTCTAAATTTGAAATTTTACTTCATGCTTAGTCTGGGAGTGGAGAACACTCGTTTAAAGCCTTGAATTGAACCCACTCAATTTGATTAAAAAAATCTCATTTCGGGGGGCTAGGGTTTAAAATGTTGTATAATCTTTTGGGGTTGTGGGGGTGGCGCTAGCTTTTAAATTGGTAGCGCTAGCTCTGAGGAATCCGAATACTGTAAGAAAACTTGAAACATCCAGCATCAACCTAGCCCCCCGAAAGTTCAAACCCCCGTAACTTTCTTGTCTAAACGGCGCTAGCTCTAATTTTTGTGGCGCTAGCTAAGGCCTGTCTAGCGCAACAGTTATTTTTTAAAAAGTCGAACTTCGGGGGGCTAAGTTGACTGAGCCGTATAAATAGAGGATTGCAATAACATTCAATTTCAATTCATTTATTCCTTATTTACTTAATAATAATACAACTTAAGCCAATAAATATCCGTTGAAACAACTACTTCCCGTGCAAATACACCTCCGGATAATAAATTATACAATGAAATATTTAAAATATAATTTGATTTGATTTGTTACAACGCTCTATCAAAGTATACCGGGTGTTGACTTGGCGGACGCAACATAGGAAATCGCATGTTAATTTTAAAGTGTTCATATATTGGCTACCCTATTTATTTTAGAGACAAAATGTATTTTACTTTCTTGTAGAGGGAAATTCTAAATTTATGAATGTTCACATTTAACTTTACGTTTCTCTAAGTTAAAATAATTAAGAAAAAGTAATGTGATTTTATAATAAATATTATACATCAAGTGAATTAAACACGATTTTATTCACGAAAAGATTTTTGATTTCACGAGCGCCTCGGCGCGAGTGAAATCATTTCTTTGAGTGAATAATGGTGTTTAATTCACGTGACGTATATATGTTTTTATTCAATTTTGACGAAATTGTAAAGAAAATGTACTTTACATTTATTTTTAAATAATTTTTTTAACTCACTAGTGACCTAAAAAAAATTTAGTTCACTAGTGAATAAAACCTTGTTTATTACGGTTGTTATGGAGTTAATAATGTCGATTTAAATTAACAAAATTGAATAAAAATAATGACATACCATGGAATTGACACAACAATTGCGGATATTCCCTGTTTCTTTTAAAGTTCAATTTAAAGCTTTAAACAAGTGTTTTCCACTCCCAGACTAAGCATGAAGTAAAATTTCGAGTTTAGAAAAGCCCCGTGAAAATTTGTCGAGGGTCGCGCAGCTACCCGAGACACATTTTCTGGGCTTTTCTAAACTCGAAATTTTACTTCATGCGCCACGCGTATAAAACACTATATTATTGTCAAATTTATGTATATTAGAACTTCACTTAAAATCTGTGTTTTATACCCGTGGCGCATGAAGTAAAATTTCGAGTTTAGAAAAGCCCAGAAAATTTTCACGGGGCTTTTCTAAACTCGAAATTTTACTTCATGCTTAGTCTGGGAGTGGAAAACACTCGTTTAAAGCTTCAAATTTAACTCTTTTAAAAATCAACGAATGTCAGAAAATGTACAGCTAAAATAATAAAGAAAAAGTAATGTGATTTTATAAAAATTATGACATTTTTCTTGTATAGTGTAAATCATTTCGAAAACATTTACTTTAATCAAGTGACTACGATATCTTTTGCCATTTTGAAATCCGCAGTTGTTGTTTCAATTTTATGGCATGTCATTATTTTTATAAAATCGCATTATTTTTTCTTAGTTATTTTAACTTAGAGAAACGTAAAGTGATAAACGTTAACACAAATGAAATCAAAATTTATCCCTCTACAAAAATGTTTCTAAAATAAATAGGGGAGCCAAAATTTGAACGTTTCAAAATTTACATGGGATTTACTATATTGCGTCCGCCAAGTGAACACCCGGTATAATAACAATTTTAAGAACCTGCGTTGTACGCTTTCAATCATCTTTATTTGATTCTGAGTTTGAGGAAACCAAACCAAGGCTGCATGAGCGTACATAAGAGTTATATAGAGTTTTTAATGCATTGATGTTCTTAAGACCAGACGAGTTGCGATGGATAACGCCTAAAGCTTTCAATGAATTATTGACGATTGCTTCAATGTGAGGACCGAATGTAAGATTACTGTCAAAATAGACACCGAGATCTTTAAATACAGTAACTTTCTCTAGGTTCATATCATTAATAGAATAATTGCAATTGATAGGGCTAGATTTTTTAGTAAACGACATATATTTGCACTTGTTGATGTTTGATGTAAGTCCATTATTCTCACACGACGAAGCAATCAATTTTAATTCATTTTGAAGCATTAGGGAATCGTTGATGTCTTTGACAGAAGTATATAATTTTATCTGCATAAAGTAAATGACGACAGATTAACAATTCTGAAAGATCATTTATAAACATGTTAAATTACAACGGTCCTAAGATCGAACCTTGGGGTACCCCCGAGGAAGGTGAATATGTAGTTGATTCAAATGTGTTGTATCTAATTACCGCTTTACGTTCAGTAAGACATGAGTTTATTAGAGATATTGAAGATGTAGAAAAGCAGCCAAAAACTTCTTGGACGAAGGCAGAAATTATACATTGACTACAAGATAGCAATATACCTGTGGAAGGTAACAACTTCAAGGCGGAACTATTAGCCCTAGCCAAACGATATGCTAGACCTAGCAGATATGTGGTAGACGAATATCTGCTCGAATATGGCCATGAAGTATTGCGACTCCCACCATATCACTGCGAATTCAATGCCATAGAACTGATATGGGCACAGGCAAAACAACATTATTATGTTCATATAGGTGCAGAAGGATATGGAGACAACGAAGTGTTGGCCATGTGGCACAAATCTCTAGAAAAATGTACTCCTGAAAGGTGGAACTCTGTTGTTAGACACACAGAATCAGTTATCGACAGATGGTACATCAGCCAAAACGTTCTGGATAATGTGCCAGAATTTATTATTCATATTGGGAATGGGAGTAGTTCAGACGATGATGTAACAGACAGTGATAATGATTAATGTTACTTCCACCAAATTACTGGGTGTTGATTCGATCAAGTGTACGCAGCAATTTATCATGTAATACCACATTTAAGCATTTCCTGCTTCTCGGGTAATTTTAGAGGAAAGGTCGCTATTTGGTTAAAATCCGACGTCGTTAACTATTTTTAATCGTGGTTTGAAAATTAGATAATTTAAAATAAAAAGCCTCACGAACACCCACATAAACAATATTTTTATCGCGTCCATTTAAAAAATTATGAATGAAGATTCATAGTTTTTGAAATGGACGCGATAGAAATGAAAATATAAATTTTTATATTAAAGTTAATTGTTCTGCATTTTATTATTATTTTACATGGAATAATGTCAATCTCATAACAGTAATAATTCTTTCGGATTTTTTTTTGTAAGTGCATTTCAATAACGTATTCATTGGCATGAGTCCAAGAGTTTGATTACATGTTGAAATGCAATTTCTGGTGTTTTAATGCAGGATTCAGTAAAAAAACTAAACACAAAACCCCTTTTCAACGTTACGCCAATGCGCGCGATTAAATATGACCTTGAACAGATTGATTCGGAATTTTATAATTGATGACGTGAATGTAAACATTCATGAAATAAACTGTACAAATCTCTTCGAATTTCTTATATTCGCTTATGGTATGATAGACAGTGGAATTTACAACTCCTAAAAATTAAACATTTTAATATTTTATGCATATTCTTATACTATTTGATATCTCACCTACTGCACCAACATTGTCTGATACAACAGCAGTCATTTTCATATGTGGATCATCTGGTATCATCTGCTTATACATATTTATTATGCATTGTTTTTCCGACAGATATAAATGACCCAAATCGAACTTCGTACGCTTTTCAAAGTTGCAACTCGGTAACGCTTCGAATTAAGGTTATGTCAGCTGTGGCGTCTAATAATGACGTAATTAGCACAGTGTAAAATGGGCGCGCTCTCGGCCAATCAGAGTTGTAGGTTTTGGCGCGTGAAATTTAAAAAGCTCCTCCTAGTTATTAAACAGATTATAAGCCAGTAAATTGCATTTATTAATAAAAATTTGGCATGTTATTTCGTTAAAGCACTCTCCTCGAACAAAACTATTACAATTTATTACTGCAATGTTTTCATTTAGCAATGTCACATTTATGCTGATGACCCAATACTCACGGATTGTGCTTTACAGGTGATAAAAAACATGTAAATTATTCAATCACTATCTTGCACACACATCTAAATATATAAAACGCTGCATAGGTGACAGGATGTTTCAACCAACGCATCCAGTCGAACTAGCAGAAATGTATGTAATTCACAATGGCCAGATTATAAGAGAAAAGATTAATCAAACCATAACTAATCAATTTATTCAATTTTGTTTACTTGATTATGTTTTATTTCAACTAAATCGTCAAGTTAACCCACATGCTTTATTAATAATCCTGTTGAAGTATGTTATGTGGAACTTTGTCAAAAGTCTTTGACAGATAGGTGTAGATAACGTCAAGTTGGCCTTTGGAAATGGACTTCCGCGATATTAGGAGTCATTAAGCAGAGATTTGTTACTGTTGACCTTCGCGGGATAAAACTATGCTGCACAGTTGATATGGTTTAATGTGTTTATATATTTTTATTTATTTTATTTATTTACACCCAACAGACATACAGTCCACTTACAGGGATTTAGACTAAAATTACATGTTATAACACAAATATATATAAGTAAATACAATAATTAATAATATCCTAATACATTAAGTAGTTGACAAGTATAAAATGCGTTTATTGTTTTATTGTTCCGAGTATTTCACTACGAAAAGATTTATAAAATGGCTGAAAGATATCAGTACAATACTGAATCTCGTTAAATCTAGCCCTATCAATTGCAACTTATAGACAGGGGAGTTCAGGCAATAGTTAGTATTGGCGGTACAGTATGTAAAGGTTTTAGCATGGCGTGACGATATCCTGGGTACATGAAATTTAAACTGTGATAGAAATTGAGGATTATCTATTTTGTAATGAATTAAATTGTATAAGTAACATAGCGAAATAAATAAATGTCTCTTATAAATGGATATATAGTCAAATTCACGTAACAGATCATCATATGAAATATCAAAGTCATATGTACCATTTTATACAAAATAAAGATACCTTCAAAACCGCCTTTGAACACTTTCAAGCAAATTTATATACTTTAAATACTTGGGCGACCAGACAATTCAACAATAGGTAAGTTTAGATAAAATATAACAAGAGAATAATGTTTTCATAACCTCTAAATTTTTGAACACTTTACAGTTGCGCATGATAAAACCCCACATTCTATAACAGCTTTTGACAAGATTATGAATATGTAAATCGAACCTCAACGAACAGTCGAATATAACACCAAGATCTTTTAACTGTACACAACGGTTTATAATTGTACTTCCGATTATATAGTTATAGTTGAGTACATTCACTTTACGAGACAAAGACATAACATTACACTTAAAGATATTTAACGATAACTTGTTGTTTACACATCATTCGCTGAGAGTGTTAATGTCAGATTGTAATTTTGCACAATCGTCAAGCGAGTCAATTGCATTATAGATCTTCAAGTCGTCGGCATATATCAAAACTGGACATGTCATGTACTTACAAATATCGTTAAAGTACAATAGAAACAGCAGAGGTCCTAAGTTGGACCCCTGAGGAACCCCACTATCCACTGCACGAAAGCGGGACTTGTAGCCATTTATTTCAACCAGAAATCGTCTGTTATTTAAGTAACTGGCAATTGTTGAAACTATGCTAACGTTGATGTTGTATTGATATATGCGTTCGACTAACAATGCGTGATCCAACCGATCGAACGCTTTTGTTAGATCCGTGTATATGACGTCTACTTGTTTACCCGAATCCATTGCTTCACTAGCAAACTGTGTAAAGTTACATAAATTTGTTGTAGTGGATCGTTTCTTACAAAATCCATGTTGTTGCTCGGGAAATTCAGCAGATACACTAGAGTAAATGTGATCACATAATATGGACTCAAACACTTTAGAGAAATAACATAAAATAGAAATCGGACGGTAATTTTCAACATTATTAGATCTACCACTTTTCTTTATGGGACAAATGCGAACTTGTTTCCATATGTCAGGAAATGTACCTTTACTCAATATGAAGTTATATATAAATGTCAATGGATCACTTAACACGGAAGCGCAGTCGCGCACTATAATTCCGGGAACCATATCCAAGCCAGAGGAACCATATCCAAGCCAGATATAACTCCATAATATTTGATCGAATAATATTCTTTCAAAAATGTTTGTGGTAAAATTGCTATAGTGCGAACATTATCAGCTGTTTGTACACTGGCGAAAGAAATTAACGCATCACATTATTTTTTTTAATTTAAAAATAAAGTTTCGATGTTTAAAAACAAAAAAAAATAACAACAAAACCAACTGAACTATAATAATGATTTTCAACACATTTTCTTTCATTAATGACTAAAATAATGTCATAAATAAAAAGAGGAAAAAAGTTAACATGTGATTATAAGACTTAATATCTAGTGTTTCCTCCTCTTGCTAGAATAACTGCCTGACAGCGACGGCTCATACTGTTAATTAATGATCCAATTTCATCCTGGTTAATATCTTCCCAAATTTCCTGCAATCTTTGTCCAAGCTCTTGTTGATTGCTTGGACGCCGAGGAAGTGCTCTAAGGCGTCTGCCCATCGCGTCCCATAGGTTTTCGATCGGATTAAGATCGGGACTCCTGGCTGGCCATTGCATTGTGTTGATACCCACTAGGTCAAGATACTGTTGTACAATTCGGGCACTGTGTGGTTTTGCATTGTCATGCATAAACAGGAAATCGTTTCCTCTAAAGGGAGCAAAAGGCATTACGGATGGTTCTAAAATGTTTGCAATATAAGACGCTGCCGTGATGCTTCCTCTTGGTATGACCACCAACTCCGTACGAGCCTCTAAAGTGATACCACCCCACACCATAACAGAGCCTCCACCAAACATAACAGTCGGAACAATGTTACACTGCGCATAACGTTCACCTGGCCGTCTGTACACATGCATTCGTCTGTCACTGCCGTAAAAACAAAATCTGGACTCGTCGCTAAACATAACATTAGCCCAATCGGCCTGTAACCAGTTTATATGTTCTTGCGCAAATGTTAACCTGGCTCTGCGATGGTCTGCGGTTAATTGTGGTCCTTTTGCCGCTGTTTTCGGAGTTAAATTAAAACCACGTAACCTTTTTCTGATGGTAACGGAACTTACATGAACATTGTGGATCCCTGCGAGCATATTTTGTAGCCTAGGAGCTGTAATAAACCGTTCGCGTAACGTCTGCATCATTAAAAAACGGTCTTGAACAGCAGTTGTGGCCCTTTTTCTCCCTTGTCCTGGCCTTCTTGAGTATGCCTGAGTTTCCCGATGTCTCTTCAAGACACGGGATACGGTCGATTGATTAACACCAAGACGCTGACTGATGTAACGCTGACTCCTACCTTCTTCTGCAAGTGTAACCACAATCACAGCTTCTTCACTGCTTAAATTAAGATTCGGACGTCTATCCATATTAATTCTTCACTATTTAGCACTTAATTTTAACAATTACTTGAAAACAAACTCAAAAAGAAATTTTATATGAACCTTTCTTACAGTCAGAATAATGAAAAGTGCTTCATTTTATTTATTGACAGAAAACCATGAGAACAAAAGACAAAACACAACATGTAAAACAGCATGCTTGATAAGATTTCTTATTGTAAAAATATGTTTGTGTTCAAAGAAAACTCGATTCCAAGATATCAAAAAAATCACAAATGATGCGTTAATTTCTTTCGCCAGTGTAGTTTGATTGATAATTTTCGAATTAGTCAAATTGATGCTATTTTTAATCGATCTGGAAAGACTCCAGTACGAATTACTAAATTATATAACGATGCAAGCCGGTCGCATAGTAAAGCTGCACAGTCTTTTAAAAGGAACGCTGGTAAGTTATCAGGACCAGTTTAATAAATGTTGGGCAGTCTTTTGAGATGTACCAGGACATCTTGGGTTGATATAGTAGAAAATAGAAAACTAGAAATGCAGCTTATATCACTATCTATCAGACAATTTGACGAAGGGTTATAGACTGAAGCAAACTAATCGCGAAAAGTGTTAGCAATAAGGCTAGGTTCAAACAAGAATAATTCAAATTCAAAACTATTTGAATTCGAGAAAATAAACTTACGCTTCTTATAGTTTGCACACTTTAAACATAATATATATATTACGAACATGTTATTCATGAAAATTCAAAGAATGTCTTAATTAATAACACAACTTAAGACAATAAATATCCATTGAAACAACTACTTCCCGTGCAAATACACCTCCGGATAATAAATTATAGAATGAAATATTTAAAATATAATTTGATTTGATTTGTTACAACGCTTTATCAAAGTATACCGGGTGTTGACTTGGCGTACACATCATAGGAAATCGCATGTTAATTTTAAAGCGTTCAAATATTGGCTTCCCTATTTATTTTAGAGACTAAATGTATTTTACTTTCTTGTAGAGGGAAAAATTAAATTTATGAATGTTCACATTTAACACTTTACGTTTCTCTAAGTTAAAATAACTAAGAAAAAGTAATGTGATTTTATAAAAATAATGACATACCATGGAATTGACACAAGAATTGCGGATATTCCCCGTTTCTTTTAAAGTTTAATTTAAAGCTTTAAACAAGTGTTTTCCACTCCCAGACTAAGCATGAAGTAAAATTTCGAGTTTAGAAAAGCCCCGTGAAAATTTGTTGAGGGTCGCGCAGCGACCCGAGACAAATTTTCTGGGCTTTTCTAAACTCGAAATTTTACTTCATGCGCCACGCGTATAAAACATTATAATATTGTCAAATTTATGTATATTCGAACTTCACTTAAAATCTGTGTTTTATACGCGTGGCGCATGAAGTAAAATTTCGAGTTTAGAAAAGCCCAGAAAATTTGTCTCGGGTCGCTACGCGACCCTCGACAAATTTTCACGGGGCTTTTCTAAACTCGAAATTTTACTTCATGCTTAGTCTAGGAGTGGAAAACACTCGTTTAAAGCTTCAAATTGAACTCTTTTAAAAATCAATGAATGTCAGAAAATTAACAGCTAAAATAATTAAGAAAAAGTTGTTGCGTTTTAGTTTGTTTTAACAAACTTCTACTCATGTACTGATGCGTGAGGTTTGTTATTAATTACTCAGAAAATTGTCAAAATTGAGATTATTTCTTTATTCTAATGCAAAGAATGTAAACTAATGTTTTACATGCAAAATTCTCTATATGTCTAAAATATTTATTTTTTGGTTGCCCTGGATTTTTCATCCGCCTCACTGATGCCTGGAGCTCCTTGTTTGCCACGCTCGCCATAAAGTAAAATTTCGAGTTTAGAAAAGCCCCGTGAAAATTTGTCTAGGGTCGCGCAGCGACCCGAGACAAATTTTCTGGGCTTTCCTAAACTCGAAATTTTACTTCATGCGCCACGCGTATAAAACATTATAATATTGTCAAATTTATGTATATTCGAACTTCACTTAAAATCTGTGTTTTATACGCGTGGCGCATGAAGTAAAATTTCGAGTTTAGAAAAGCCCAGAAAATTTGTCTCGGGTCGCTGCGCGACCCTCGACAAATTTTCATGGGGCTTTTCTAAACTCGAAATTTTACTTCATGCTTAGTCTAGGAATGGAAAACACTCGTTTAAAGCTTCAAATTGAACTCTTTTAAAAATCAACGAAAGTCAGAAAATTAACAGCTAAAATAATTAAAAAAAATTGTTGCGTTTTAGTTTGTTTTAACAAACCTCTACTCATGTACTGATGCGTGAGGTTTGTTATTAATTACTCAGGAAATTGTCAAAATAGAGATTATTTCTTTATCCTAATGCAAAGAATGTAAACTAACGTTTTACATGCAAAATATGTCTATATGTCTAAAATATTTATTTTTTGGTTGCAATGGATTTTTCATCCGCCTCACTGATGCCTGGAGCTCCTTGTTTGCCACGCTCTCGCCTGTACATTCCTCGAGGGTACGCCACACTACTTCCCCCCCCCCCCCCCCTTTAGAAAAAGGAAGTAAAAGAGAAAACTAGGAAAGGGGAAAAGTTGTTTGCCACGCTCTCGCCTGTACATTCCTCGAGGGTACGCCACACTACCCCCCCTTTAGAAAAAGGAAGTAAAAGAGAAAACTAGGAAAGGGGAAAAGAGAAGGAAATTGATTGAGTAATTTTAAATATATTGTATGATGATTGGATAATGAATTTATGATCGGCTGTTGCATCAGACTGGACGGTGTCCTCATTCATCGATTATTGGCAATATCAACAATTATGTTGAAACGCCGGAGAAAATCTGCGCCAAGAATCGAGTGGTTTACGCGTGCAAGTATGAAATGCCACTGAAATGTTACATCTAAGCCGATGTTAACTGTTAGTTTAGATAATCCGAAAGTTGAAATTAAATTTCCACTTACGGTTTGCAATGTAAATTTTGTAGGGGGTGAGTATTGGCATAGAGTTGATCACCGCCAAAATACTGACCTGGGCGCCAGTGTCGATAAGAAATTTAGTGCCAGAATTTGTATCGCGGATAAAAAATAGTCGACCTGATGGATGAATGGCATCGTAGGTCGACATCAAACCCGTTCTGAGCCGTTTCCCCAATCGCAAGGTTTGGTGCATTTTCGTGCATCGTCTTTAAAATTATAGTGATACCAGCACAATTTGTGGTTTGGGTCATCACGTTGTACAGAACGAGACCTGGAAGAAGAACGGTTTCGACTTGGATATTTGTTTTTAGATTGTTGCAAAATTGAGGCAGTTAAGGTGGTTAAATTTTGAGTTAATTCCGAAATTTGATTCTGTAAACTTTGCACCGTTGCTTCGAAATTGCTAAATTTCGTGTCTAATTTGGTGTTATTCGAAACTTGTTTGGAAATGCCAGTAGCACTGATGGACATAGGTGCTGAGATTTCCATCACGTGATCTGCCATTTCTGCAAGATCTGCTAATGACGTACCACGTGATGCAACTAGGATCTTTTGCACATCAGCGGGAAGACGTTGCAAGAAAATTTCGCGTACTAAGTTCTCATCGATTGAGGTATTCCCCAAAAGTTGCTGTAATTTACGTAGGAGTTGGGAAGGAATTTGATCTCCGAGTACCTGGTTCGATAAGAGTTTTTGTAAACGTTTCTTTTCAGAAATCATTGTCCGTTTAATAATCTCATTTTTTAGTATTTCATAAGGATCGATGGCGGGTGGTTCCATTAACAAATCCCTTACGTCCATTGCGATATCTGGACGTAAGGAAGCGACAACTTTATTAAATTTCCGGACAGAACTGGTTACGCGTGAATTTAAAAATTCCGCCTCTATTTGGATAAACCAAATAAAGGGGTCAACACGCCAAAATGGTGGAAACACACATTTAATATTACTGATCGTTTCCTCAGAGGAACTTTGATCTTCCATACCGTTTGAAATTAGGAAAAGAAATTAGAAGAAAGAAAATCAAGAGGGAAGAAAATGTAAGGAGAAGGTGAGGATTTTCTATTGTGAAGAAAGGTTAATGTAGCGTCACCTTCGAGGAATGTTTCGTGGTTTTCGTGCTTCCGTGTGGCTTTCGTGTTGTCTGGACGAGTACAGGAATGAAGGATTGTAGACAGCTGACAGTTTTGATAGCTCTCGATATTCCTCGATGTGATCCTGCTCCTCTGCTATCGGTGAATCGTCGGCACTTATCCTGCCGAGTTGCTTACTACGGCAGCGTGTTCAGGGGTCACCAACAACGTAGGCCCCTCGGGGTCACCAATGTTGGGTTTAGGTTTGTTTTAACAAACTTCTACTCATGTACTGATGCGTGAGGTTTGTTATTAATTACTCAGGAAATTGTCAAAATAGAGATTATTTCTTTAATATAATGCAAAGAATGTAAACTAACGTTTTACATGCAAAATTCTCTATATGTCTAAAATATTTATTTTTTGGTTGCCCTGGATTTTTCATCCGCCTCACTGATGCCTGGAGCTCCTTGTTTGCCACGCTCTCGCCTGTACATTCCTCGAGGGTACGCCACAAAGTAATGTGATTTTATAAAAATAATGACATTTTTCTTGTACAGTGTAAATCATTTAGAAAACATTTACTTTAATTAAGAGACTACGATATCTTTTGCCATTTTGACATCCGCAGTTGTTTCAATTCCATGGCATGTCAATATTTTTATAAAATCACATTATTTTTCCTTAATTATTTTAACTTAGAGAAACCTAAAGTGGTAAACGTTAACACGAATGAATTCAGAATTTTTCGTTCTACAAAAAAGGTAAATACATTTTGTTTCTAAAATAAATAGGGGAGTCAAAATTTGAGCATTTCAAAATTTACATAGGATTTCCTATGTTGCGTCCGCCAAGTCAACACGCGGTATGTAACATTTATGTCAAATTCTCTTCAATCCAACTAACAAATAAAAATGAAAAATGAAAGGAGAAATAACAAGAAATTAGAAATGAAAGGAATTGGATTAAAACTAATGTCTTAGGCCATCTATAGACGCGTTTCGAGATTTATCTCTCTTCAGTATAACTTTGCTTATGACGTTTTAAAAAAATTAGGAATAAAATTGGAAAAAGTCTTGTGTGTGGAATAAACAGGTACACAGAAATGGATTGAGTGAAAAATATGGTCGGTATTTATTGGTAAAAAAAATCAAATGAAATAAGATTTTAAATATTTCATTGTATAATTCAATATCCGGAGGTGTATTTGCACGGGAAGTAGTAATTTTAATGGATATTTATTGTCTTAAGTTGTCTTATTAATTAAGACATTGTTTGCATTTTCAGGAATAACATGTTCGTAATTTTATATATTAAGGCTAGGTTCATTCCCTCAAGAAGAGTCTTGGTTTAGCTGATTTTTATGAATTTACAAAGAACCAAAATTGTTTAGGATTAATCCGTCTTTGAGTAATTTAAAAAAGTCGTTTTTATTTTTCCAACGATTTTCAAAATTTCTCACTTATTTTGACACAATGCGTGAATGTCAAGGGCTTCAGCTGACATTGACATCGTGTCAACTTAACACAAGTTTGAATTTCACTATAATATGACCATGTTACTGTTTTTCTTTTTTTTTGAGAGTTATGACGCACATTTTGACAAATGTGATATATTTTAAACAAACGAGTGTTTCCACTCCGCGAAGCAGAGCGACCAAACCAAGGCTTTTCTAAACTCGAAATTTTACTTCAAGCGCCACGCATACAAAGCACTGATTTAAAGTAAACTTTAAAACTAGATTCCTCATTTTTTAATTAGTCACTTACACCCCTTCGCTTCTATTAAACAAGAATTTTATTATGTATTAACGTTTTTATTATGGGAGATCAATCATTGTGCACGTAAACAAGTTGAAGTTGAAAAATAGTAAACGTCAAACGCACAACACCTAGCAAATCCTCATTAGTTATTCATAAAGCCATTCAATTAATAATAAATACATTTCACAAAAATATTGACGACATTTATTTCCGACAATGTTGCACGAAGTCTAATAATACAATTTATGTTTACAAAAAATCGTGGAAAAAAAACAGTTATGAAGATATATTACACTGATTTCCGGATTTACATGTAATAAAAAAACACGCACATAAACACAAATCCAGTGTGTGTTTAGAAGCCATACATTTTACACACTTGAGCTCTTTAAAAAATCTGAATCACGGACCTCTACAAAAAAAAGTTCATCTGTGCGAGGGGATTTTCAAATGTTCTTTCGAGTACCGAAAAATTTACTAATATTAAAAAAATTAAATTTGTCGAAGAAAATATTAGGTTTGTACATTTGTACTACACTAAGTTGAACTTCACATTTAAAATTGCAGGCGTCCGGTTCAAATACCGAACAGATTCTGTGCAAAAGTCTAAAAAGTGCTGCACTAGTCGTGTAACAACCAGACTATGTTCGTTTTTTATATTTTGAAGAAAAACACTTTAAATTTGCTTATGCGGTTCCATCAGCGCACCAAGTATTTCGTATAAAATAATATGTTGGCTATAAACAATTCATTTGCAATTTTAATAATAAACTTTGTTTTAATATTAAAACACACAAAACAAGACAACTTATGGAACATACCAACGCACTTCCCCGTGCGAAATCAAGTAAATTTATTGAATTATATTCTAAAGACGCATTTTCACGTATATAATTTATGTTTCCACGCAAACGATTGGTTACTAAACGAAGCAATCAAGGGTATACCTATTTTAAGATTTTGCGATGAATTTTGCGGTGGTTACATAATTTCTTATAACGACTTTTTGAAGAAATTAGACAACAATCAAACATTCATAGCTCATATTTTCGTGATTATTTATTGTTTCGAATGTAAAGATGATATCGAGAAGTTTTTGATTACAAAAATTCAGGATAAAGTGTTGGATGTTTATACTTTGAGGTAAGAACATTTTTATATATATAACCCAGCAAACACACATATAATATATATGTTAATAAAATGTAAAAATATACAGAGTAGTGAATTTTTCGATACTCACCATTGGTATCTCGGAAACGATAAGATACACGATGTCGCTTAAATTAGAGGAAAGTAGCTCATTTTAATGGCGATTGAGAATCTAAAAAAAAATATGATAATTTTGATAGGTTCCTGATTTATCGCGAAATAACTGAAAATTGTGATTTTAGAAAAAAATTAATATCTTTCCTGCCATTGGCGGTATTTTCATCAAACTTGGCAACTGTATATTTTTAGACCCTCTATATCAAATGGCGCAGACAGAAATATTCTAGGTACTCTATATTTCAAGTTACGATATTCAACTTTTTTTATTTCTTATGGCAGCCATATTGGATTTTCACATTTTTAGGTAGACCAAAAAATTAGCTTTACAAAATGGTAACACACATAACCTCTGATTTCCAAAAAAAACCGGTAGAAATTTAAAAATGAATGTAAATATTTGCTTAAATCGCGAATGCTTTAAAACACAATTGGAAGAATAATTAAAGTGACAGTTGGTAGTACATGTTGTTTTGGTTTGCTGGGAAGTATGGATGAAATTGACAATATTTCATTGTAGAATACATCAAATTAATAAAAGTGCGATTTTGTTCGCAATCTGCTAGAAATTTGCCTTACAAAGATTAAATCAAACTCTCATTAGGACAACTACTTCCCGAACTAATAACGCGTAAGACAAATTTGTTGTATATTGCGAAAAAATCGCAATTTTAATGTTTTTATTTTTATAAATGAATAGACGCATTATTAATTTGATTTTTTTTAGAATTAATCACAAACGAATAAATAGAGAACAGAATTTTTTAATTAACTCAACAGAAAATTATATGGAAATTAAACTCAATAATTCTTTAATAATTAACAAAACTAATTTAAAACTAATCGATTATTTAATTAAGAAAACCACATTTTGGGAAATAAACTTCGGAAATGCACAACTCCAGCATTTATATAAGTGGAGTCCACAAACAGCGAATAAAACTACAACAATTTTGACTTTCATCTACCCACCCTTCATCCTCCAAGACGAAAACAAAAAACTCCAAGGAATCGAGATAAACTTAATCAAATACCTGACAGGTGGTTCAAAAATAGTTTTCCAGCTTCAGAAAGACCAGAATTGGAGCGCGCTTAGATCAAAAATTAAATTAAAACAAGGCGACGTGGCTGTGGCATCTTTCTGGTTAAATGACATCGCTGATTTCGCACCCATTTACCCCACATTCCAAGTCAAGACTACTTTTTTGGTTCCCAAACCAACTCTCTTGCCGTTAGAAACATTCATACTGCAGTCATTAGCAGTACAATCTTGGATTTTCATTTTAGGTTTAATTATTTTAATGACGATTGCTTTAAAGGTTTTAGCAAAGTGTAAAACGTATGAGATAAGCTCAATCAACATTGGTTTTCTTGTAATAAAAGTTTTATTAGGGGGCAAAGCTGTAACATCGAACTTCAAAACTTTAAACTACTTAATTTTAACGTGGTCTTTTACTTCCTTGCTGCTTTCCGTTGCGTATTCTGCAGGTATTTCCAGTATAAGCGTAACCCCACAGTTCAACAACATTATCAACACATTTTCCGACATTCAAAAACAACATTTTCAATGCTACGTCAATACGCCCATAGAAAACCTTTTGCTAGAAAGCGCTAATGTTGATAAGCAAAAATTCATCTCAAAAATAACGCATGATTTACCTTTAGAAAAAGACGCTTTTATCCCTTGTCTCAACGTCGACGTACTTTTCGATAAACACATTTTAGAATCCAACTTAAAATCGGGGAAGAGGTACAAGTTGCTACGTGAGGAATTGAACAACCCGTATTTGGTGCCTATTTTGAGGAAAGATTCGCCTTTTGCGAAGATCTTCAATGAGAAAATCATGGTGTTACATCAGACTGGTATCCTGGAGTATTGGTTCCATGAAATCAAACTTCGGTACGAGTATGAGCATATGGTTGAGATGATGAAGGTTTTTAATAATCGGCAAAATCGCGCGGAGAAGCCCTTGGGCGTTAGACATTTTTACGGCGCGTTTGTGCTACTTTTTTGTGGTTATTTCTTCGCGACTTTTAGGTTTCTTTACGAGATATGTTCTGAAAAACGATATTTACAAAGTCACATGTATGGATTGGAAATTTGCTGACTTTGTCAAATACCGGTAATTCGGTATATTTATCAAGTAAAAAAACCGTTTTACCGGTAATTTAGGGGTATATCACAATATCGTTAATTTATGGTTAAACAAGTCTTTAAGTGCATTGCAACTTTAGTTTTAGAACAACAAAAAATTGGTTTTATTTCTCGTATTAATATTATCTACACTTTAAATTATTAGCTGTTAGTTGTTTTTTTCCTATTGAGGCCTTCCCCACCTTTCTGTTACTCTCACTAACTTCACTGCACCCTTTTCAAAAAAGAAGTTTTCACACCCCACCCTGTAAAACAAATTCCTGGGTTAGTAAAAAAAATGCTTTTTAAAATTGCGGACACTGCTACTGTCTAGTTCTTTGAAGCTAATTTAGAAGAAAACGGAATAATCTTTAAAAATTGGTTTGTCGGATCAAGTGTAATGAAGCCAGTAGAAAATACACTGGCGAAAGAAATTATCGCATCATTTGTGATTTTTTTGATATCTTGGAATCGAGTTTTCTTTGAACACAAACATATTTTTACAATAAGAAATCTTATCAAGCATGCTGTTTTACATGTTGTGTTTTGTCTTTTGTTCTCATGGTTTTCTGTCAATAAATAAAATGAAAGAAAGGTTCATATAAAATTTCTCTTTGAGTTTGTTTTCAAGTAATTGTTAAAATTAAGTGCTAAATAGTGAAGAATGAATATGGATAGACGTCCGAATCTTAATTTAAGCAGTGAAGAAGCTGTGATTGTGGTTACACTTGCAGAAGAAGGTAGGAGTCAGCGTTACATCAGTCAGCGTCTTGGTGTTAATCAATCGACCGTATCCCGTGTCTTGAAGAGACATCGGGAAACTCAGGCATACCCAAGAAGGCCAGGACAAGGGAGAAAAAGGGCCACAACTGCTGTTCAAGACCGTTTTTTAATGATGCAGACGTTACGCGAACGGTTTATTACTGCTCCTAGGCTACAAAATATGCTCGTAGAGATCCACAATGTTCATGTAAGTTCCGTTACCATCAGAAAAAGGTTACGTGGTTTTAATTTAACTCCGAAAACAGCGGCAAAAGGACCACAATTAACCGCAGACCATCGCAGAGCCAGGTTAACATTTGCGCAAGAACATGTAAACTGGTTACAGGCCGATTGGGCTAATGTTATGTTTAGCGACGAGTCCAGATTTTGTCTTTACGGCGGTGACAGACGAATGCATGTGTACAGACGGCCAGGTGAACGTTATGCGCAGTGTAACATTGTTCCGACTGTTATGTTTGGTGGAGGCTCTGTTATGGTGTGGGGTGGTATCACTTTAGAGGCTCGTACGGAGTTGGTGGTCATACCAAGAGGAAGCATCACGGCAGCGTCTTATATTGCAAACATTTTAGAACCATCCGTAATGCCTTTTGCTCCCTTTGGAGGAAACGATTTCCTGTTTATGCATGACAATGCAAAACCACACAGTGCCCGAATTGTACAACATTATCTTGACCTAGTGGGTATCAACACAATGCAATGGCCAGCCAGGAGTCCCGATCTTAATCCGATCGAACACCTATGGGACGCGATGGGCAGACGGCTTAGAGAACTTCCTCGACGTCCAAGCAATCAACAAGAGCTTGGACAAAGATTGCAGGAAATTTGGGAAGATATTAACCAGGATGAAATTGGATCATTAATTAACAGTATGAGCCGTCGCTGTCAGGCAGTTATTCGAGCAAGAGGAGGAAACACTAGATATTAAGTCTTATAATCACATATTAACTTTTCTCCTCTTTTTATTTATGACATTATTTTAGTCATTAATGAAAGAACATGTGTTGAAAATCATTATTATAGTTCAGTTGGTTTTGTTGTTATTTTTTTTGTTTCTAAACATCAAAACTTTATTTTTAAAGTAAAAAAATTAGTGTGATGCGTTAATTTCTTTCGCCAGTGTACTATAGTCTGATTAAAAACTAGAAGGAGTAAGTGCCAAAGCCCAATTTACACTATAAAAAGTTACCAGAAATATCACTAGATAAATTTGGCGGCAATTTTAAATAATTTCATAATTACGCTTTAAAATCAAATCAAAATCAAATATCCATTTTGTACTTCTTAATTGTGGTTCAGTATTTTTTTTCCATCGTACGATATCATCAGTTCAATTAAAATGCTTATAAGGCATCTCGCCATATATCTGTAAAATAAAACATAGTTACATTATGTTCATAATATAATATGGAATTTATATATTATAATAATGTGTCTCTATCATAGCTGAGACGAATCCTCGTAAAAAGGATTCGAATCACGAATCCGAATCACCTATGATTCGAATCACGAATACTCGAATAAAGGATTTGTAAGAGATAAATATGATTCGAATCCTGTTTTTTCGAATCACGAATACAAATCCTTTACGAATAAATTTGATTTTATTATTTTTTTGCAACCATTAATATATAAATATCGTTACCAGTTGTTTTAACAAAAATATTCAAAACCTAATTATTTATTATTACCACTGAACATCGTTGATAATAGACTAAATAACTGACACCCTGTTACTCTGGTTAAAGATGTATTTGTGTGTTTCAGAACTCCACTTCAAATCACTGTTTTGTACGCGTGGCGCATGAAGTAAAACTTCGAGTTTAGAAAAGCCAGAAAATGTTTTTTTGTGTGTTTTTAAATTTCTCGTTAAATCACTGTTTTATGCGCGTGGCGCACGACGTAAAATTTCGAGTTTAGAAAAGCCCAGAAAATTTGTCTCGGGTCGCTGTGCGACCCTCGACAAATTTTCACGGGGCTTTTCTAAACTTGAAATTTTACTTCATGCTTAGCCTGGGAGTGGAAACACTCGTTCAAAACTTCGAATTGAACTCTATTATAAAATCGACTAATGCCTGAAATTTACGTAAATAAAAAATTTACTGAATATCATTAAAACCGGGAAAGTCAGAGGAAAGTCATGGAATTATATTCAAATTGACCAAAACACTAACAAAAAAGCCATATGATATTATTAAATTTGTCAAAATCAGCAGGCAAATTACAAAACACGTACAAATTTATAAAATTAACTTAAATATTGGCAAAAACAATGAAAACTATTAAACAGAATGGGGGTTTCTCACACAAGAAAGTTATATTAAAAGGCCAGGGCAAAAATCTTTAGTCGGGGAAATGTCGGAAAAATTTAACATTTCAGATTGTGGCTACCATGTCAGTTTTACTTCAAACAATATTAAACAAAATTTTTAAAACTAGATTATAATCTTTAAAAACATTTTCAATCATTTAATGCTCTTATCCAAGCATTAGCATTAAAGTTTCGAACCAGCGTTTCCACTCCCAGACTAAGCATGAAGTAAAATTTCGAGTTTAGAAAAGCCCCGTGAAAATTTGTCGAGGGTCGCGCAGCGACCCGAGACAAATTTTCTGGGCTTTTCTAAACTCGAAATTTTACGTCATGCGCCACGCGCAAAATCAGTGATTCAACGAGCAATTTAAAAACACACAAAAAAACATTTTTCATGGAATTCCTCACAATTAATTTAAAATTATTTTTGACGGTTCAAATCCTTTTACAAGGATTCGAATCACCCACATTTAGACTCGAATACGAATCCTCTTAAAAAAATGTTACGAATCCAGTTGAACTAAAATATTCGAATGCTCTTTTGAATCTTCTAAAATCAGACTGGTACATCAGACTGGTATCCTGGAGTATTGGTTCCATGAAATCAAACTTCGGTACGAGTATAAGCATATGGTTGAGATGATGAAGGTTTTTAATAATCGGCAAAATCGCGCGGAGAAGCCCTTGGGCGTTAGACATTTTTACGGCGCGTTTGTGCTACTTTTTTGTGGTTATTTCTTCGCGACTTTTAGGTTTCTTTACGAGATATGTTCTGAAAAACGATATTTACAAAGTCACATGTATGGATTGGAAATTTGCAGACTTTGTCAAATACCGGTAATTCGGTATATTTATCAAGTAAAAAAACCGTCTTACCGGTAATTTAGGGGTATATCACAATATCGTTAATTTATGGTTAAACAAGTCTTTAAGTGCATTGCAACTTTAGTTTTAGAACAACAAAAAATTGGTTTTATTTCTCGTATTAATATTATCTACACTTTAAATTATTAGCTGTTAGTTGTTTTTTTCCTATTGAGGCCTTCCCCACCTTTCTGTTACTCACACCCCACCCTGTAAAACAAATTCCTGGGTTAGTAAAAAAAATGCTTTTTAAAATTGCGGACACTTTACTGTCTAGTTCTTTGAAGCTAATTTAGAAGAAAACGGAATAATCTTTAAAAATTGGTTCGTCGGATCAAGTGCAATGAAGCCAGTAGAAAATACTATAGTCTGTTTAAAAACTAGAAGGAGTAAGTGCCAAAGCCCAATTTACACTATAAAAAGTTACCAGAAATATCACTAGATAAATTTGGCGACAATTTTAAATAATTTCATAATTACTTTTTAAATAAAATCAAATATCCATTTTGTACTTCTTAATTGTGGTTCGGTATTTTCTTTTCCATCATACGATATCGTCAGTTCAATTAAAATGCTTATAAGGCATCTCGCCATATATCTGTAAAATAAAACATAGTAACATTATGTTCATAATATAATATGGAATTTATATACTAATGTGTCTCTACCAGAGCTGAGACGAATCCTCGTAAAAAGGATTCGAATCACGAATCCGAATCACCTAATATGATTCGAATCACGAATACTCGAATAAAGGATTTGTAAGAGATAAATATGATTCGAATCCTGTTTTTTCGAATCACGAATACAAATCCTTTAAGAATAAATTTGATTTTATTATTTTTTTGCAACCATTAATATATAAATATCGTTACCAGTTGTTTTAACAAAAATATTCTAAACCTAATTATTTATTATTACCACTGAACATCGTTGATAATAGACTAAATAACTGACACCCTGTTACTCTGGTTAAAGATGTATTTGTGTGTTTCTGAACTCCACTTCAAATCAGTGTTTTGTACGCGTGGCGCATGAAGTAAAATTTCGAGTTTAGAAAAGCCCGAAAATGTTTTTTTGTGTGTTTTTAAATTTCTCGTTAAATCACTGTTTTATGCGCGTGGCGCATGACGTAAAATTTCGAGTTTAGAAAAGCCCAGAAAATTTGTCTCGGGTCGCTGCGCGACCCTCGACAAATTTTCACGGAGCTTTTCTAAACTCGAAATTTTACTTCATGCTTAGCCTGGGAGTGGAAACACTCGTTCAAAACTTCAAATTAAACTGTATTATTAAATCGACTAATGCATGAAATTTACGTAAATAAAAAATTCACTGAATATCATTAAAACCGGGAAAGTCAGAGGAAAGTCATGGAATTATATTCAAATTGACCAAAACACTAACAAAAAAGCCATATGATATTATTAAATTTGTCACAATCAGCAGGCAAATTACAAAACACGTACAAATTTATAAAATTAACTTAAATATTGGCAAAAACAATGAAAACTATTAAACAGAAAGGGGGTTTCTCACACAAGAAAGTTATTTTAAAAGGCCAGGGAAAAAATCTTTGGTCGGGGAAATGTCGGAAAAATTTAACATTTCAGATTCTGGCTACCATGTCAGTTTTACTTCAAACAATATTAAACAAAATTTTTAAAACTAGATTATAATCTTTAAAAACATTTTCAATCATTTAATGTTCTTATCAAAGCATTAGCTTTAAAGTTTCGAACCAGCGTTTCCACTCCCAGACTAAGCATGAAGTAAAATTTCGAGTTTAGAAAAGCCCCGTGAAAATTTGTCGAGGGTCGCGCAGCGACCCGAGACAAATTTTCTGGGCTTTTCTAAACTCGAAATTTTACGTCATGCGCCACGCGCAAAATCAGTGATTTAACGAGAAATTTAAAAACACACAAAAAAACATTTTTCATGGAATTCCTCATAATTAATTTAAAATTATTTTTGACGGTTCAAATCCTTTTACAAGGATTCGAATCACCCACATTTAGACTCTTCTTCTTCTTCTTGCGTTTTTAATGGCCTCAGCTATATAGCTCTGTTGACCAGCCACAGCGGAAAAGAAAATAGGGGATAGGATAAAGTGAAAAAAGGATTTGGACGGATGGAAAGGAATTACCCTTGAAAAAATGAATTAATAATTAAATAAATGTATCAGTTTCGTGTAATAAAGAATATAGAATGATGTAAGTTTTAATAAAATATTTAGATAAAACAGATAAAATAGAAAGAGGGGCTGGGTGACCAGTTGCTATAAGACGAGAGTACACATTTTTACATTTCTCAGAATAATTGTTACATGAGAAGAATATATGATTCAAATCCCCAATGTCACCACAAGAACAGTTTGGAGAACTTATGCTTCCTATTTTGTATAAATGACTGGGAGAAGAGTTGTGACCCATCTTCATACGAATAATGGAAGTCACGAATCTTCTTCCTCTAACTTTTGGATCAAAGAACCAAACACTGGTAGGGATTACAGGGTGTAAAGAAAAGTACTTAATATGAGAGGAAGAAGAGGACCAAATAGATTGCCATTTCAATTTAAGGCTGGATATGAGTGTTTTAAAGAAATCCCTATAAGGAGATGAATATTCAGACAAAGGGCTATCCTTTGAAGATTTAGCTAATAAATCGGCAGTTTCATTCCCCATAATGCCTACATGACTAGGTATCCAACAAACATTTATTTTATAACCTTTATTGAACAATTCAAAGATTATAGTCCTAATATTTGAAACTAATAAATATGTATTAGGGTTTATTCCTAATTTTTGTATTGAATATAGAGCTGACTTAGAGTCTGTAAATATTACTACCTTATTTATACTGAGTTCTTTAATTAATTTTAGGCATTCAAGTAATGCTGAAAGCTCTGCTGTATGTATAATAGAGGAATGAGGGATTCTAAAAGAGTAAGATAAAGAGTTTTCTATATATATTCCACAACCAGTATGAGAAGATGTAAATGAACCATCCGTAAAGCAAAAAACAGAGTCTGGCAATTTTTCTCGAGCTATATTATAAAAAATTACGTTTTTATTATGTAGATTAGGATTAGGGCTGTTAATATCCAAATTGAATGTGCTTTTTATAGGGAGAAAATTAGAGAAGTAGGGAGAAAGATAACAAGGTAATTTAGATGAGGTAAAAATGTTAAAAGAAGATGAAATTTCATAGTTTTCTAATATAGCAGGATGGGGTTTATGATTCAGATTGTATGTATCCAGTAATCTATTTATAGATGTGATGACCATTTGATTATTATTTGCAAGACATTTCAGAAAATATTTTCTTGCTAGAAAATCAGATCTTATGAGTATCGGAGGAACACCACTTTCCACTTCTAAAGCTCTAGAAGGGGCAGATCTCATACAGCCCAGGACAATACGCAATGCAGATGTTTGTAGTCGATCAATGATTATCGCTGAAGATTTATTTTGTGGAGAGAACAATAGCAAACCATATTCTATTCGGGATCTTATTAACGATTTATACAGAGTAATTAGAGTAGCAGGATCCGAACCCCAGCAAACATGAGAGAGACTCTTGAAAACATTAAGAGTTTTATTAACTTTTTCTTGTAAGTCCAAAATATGAGGTTTCCATGAGAGCGAAGAATCTAGAGTGATACCCAAATATTTAACTTCTTTAAATTTTGGTATTGCTACGTCCTGGAAATAGAGTTGATAATTGGGAATATTTCTAGATTTTTTCATGAAGAAAACAGCCAATCTGACAAATCAAATAAAGCTTGATTTATTCTATTAAACAATGATTGGGTATTATCTCCTGAGCAGTATATAACTATGTCGTCGGCATATTGAAGAATAGAACAATAGGGGGAAATTAAAGATTGTAAGGGCAAAGTACATAATATGTACAGAATTGGGCTAAGAATGGATCCTTGAGGGAGACCTATATATGACACTCTGGGATTCGAAAATGTGGTATCATTTTTAAGGTTAAGAATTTTTTTATTTATTAGAGACCAAATACATTTTACTACATTCGATGGAATGCCTATTGATGAAAGTCTGTCGATCAATATAGACGGGATAACCGAATCAAATGCAGCAGAAATATCTATGAATAAGACAACAGTGATTTGTTTATTTAAAAAGGAGCTATTTATATCTGAAATTAATTTGATTAAGTTATCGATAGTGCTCTTCCCTTTTCTGAATCCACACTGTAAAGACGGATAAATATCATTTTTCTCCAACCACCAATCCAATCTCATTTTTATGAGATGTTCAAAAGATTTTCTTATACAAGAAGTAAGAGCGATAGGACGATAATTGTTAGCACAATTAGGACTTTTACCAGGCTTTAAAATAGGACAGATAATTTGTTTATTCCAAGATTCTGGAACATTCCCAGATAATAAGAAATTATTAAAGAATTTCAGAAGCAATGATTTTCCTTCAAAGGGTGCATTTTTAATCATAGAATAAGATATATTATCTATTCCTGGAGAAGAATCCTTTAAATTATCCAAAATTGAGTTTAAGTCTCCTAATGTGAAGTTAGATGAAGGAAAAGATGAAGAGATCGAGGAAATTTCTAACTTAAAATATGGTTCTACAAAAGGAGGAGCTAATTTAGTAAAAATGGAATTCAAAACCTCCATATTACAAGTAGGAACAGAAGGAGGCTGAAATGGTTTTCTAAAAATTTTTATTTTCCTCCAGACTTCAGAAATTGGAGTGAAACGAGAAATAGATTCACAGAATTCCTTGAAAGCTTTCTTCTTTTTTTGATTGAATATTTTTCTAGACAGTGCTATGGCCTTTTTAGCTAGAACAAATGCTTCTGTCGACCCTGTTCTGTAAAATTTCTTAATTGCTTGCTTTCTCGAGACTTTCAATTGAGTACAAAAGGGATCCCACCAAGGACATAAAGAAAGCCGGAAAAATGGATGATGAAGGGGAATAGACAAATTTCCTGCCTGATTGATACACTATAAATTCTAGATATGAATGTTCTGAAGAAATTGAATTTGTAAGTTCTTCATAATAATTGGTTCAATTAGCCTGTTTAAAATTACGGCCAGGAGAAAAAGATTTTTTAAAATTTGTATTTAAGTTAGAGTTGAAATGAAGATTAATGACAATGGGAAAATGATCACTGCCATATGAATCATTTAAAGTATGAGAGGAAGTAAAACGACCTAAAGATGGAGAAATAAGTGTTAAATCAATAATACTTTTTTGTAAAGTATTATTAGCAAGACGAGTGGATTTATCGTCGTGTAAAATTAATAAATTATTATGTTCTATAAACTCCTATAAGTATTTTCCGTTTGCATTTGAATAAGCGCCATTAATTTGGGAGATGTGAGAATTAAAATCACCCACTATTATGTGCGGGGAAGGTCCAGAAAGAAGTGAATCCCAAAAATTGTTTTTGCATTTAGGAGGAATATATCCAGAAATTAATGTGAAACTATGAAATTTAACTGCAATAAATTGTGCATTATTGCCAGAATAAATAGGAATAAGAGGAATTTCATTAAAACTCAGAGAATGACTGATAAGCATGGCTACACCACCCTTACCGTCTTCCCGAGATTTAAGAAGGGTTTTATAACCTCTAATTTTAATTATATTTTTTTTAGTCCATGTTTCAGAAAGACATATAATATCAGGTATATATGTATCAATTAGGTCACTTTATTTGCATTGAAGCTTCTAATGTTCCATTGAACTATTTTTACTGGATACATTATTGGTTGACGGGGATTTATAATTTTCAAGAGTATCGACTCGAATACGAATCCTCTTAAAAAAATGTAACGAATCCAGTTGAACTAAAGTATTCGAATGCCTCTTTTGAATCTTCTAAAAAGATTCGAATCCTGCCCAGCTCTGGTCTCTGTCTTACTTAAAATTGACATGTTTCATAAAACTATACAAGGTAGAACGACACATCTTTGGCATGCCTGCGTGATCGTTTACTTCTTTTAAAACTTTATTCAAAACTGGCAGTTCAATTTTATAGAAGAAACTATGCACGGATCTCTTCACTACGTCATCAAAACTTGTAATTATGTCCTCCGAGCTGTTTAGGGCTACAGTATTTTTCACGAATGTTGGCAGTCACGTCATCAATTTATGTATGTATCAAAGACAAGCAGTTATTCTACCATTTTATGCTATTATATGCGCATCATCGTAGTAAATAATAGAAACGTATGTCTTGTGACACCTGATACAAGTACGGACAACAGTGCTCACCGCTCCAAAACGCGTGGTGATTGATTACACAAAGACGCTATTATAGTGCACGTCAGTAGCGTCACTATTCGTTCCAAGTTTAGAAGTTTACAAGTATTTTCTGTTTGTTTTTAGTTTTTCGTGAGTTTTTAGTGTATTTTCATAGTGTGGTTTAGTTTAGGTTATTGTAAGTAAGTGTAGAAATAATTGTTTTGTGATTAGATCTAGTTTTTTATAACCATAAACTCAAAATGCCTGGAAAAAGGCTTGGTGAATTAGCCCGAGATATGATACTTAAAGTGATGGACTACTTCAACCACTAAAAATGCAATGGAGGTCCCCTTTTACCTTTAGATGCAGTCCATGAGGTAAATTGTGTTATCGTCGCTTTTTCCAAGCGAGGATAACAAGAATTCGGTTACACCCCAAATTCATTTGTGGGCTTAACCTAATCCTATTTTATTATTTGCAAACTGGTAAAATCCGCGTCTCTTAGAATTTGTGTTAATGAATGTCATGAATACTGAAACGCTTATCATGCCAGCTAGAAGATTTTTCCAAGATTTCAGTAATCCTCAACTGGTCCTTTCTCTCAGCTACCTAAGTGCAAGAGACAATAGGCTAAACGGTTTACGACTGATTTTTCCAAGATTTCAGTAATCCTCAACTGGTCCTTTCTCTCAGCTACCTAAGTGCAAGAGACAATAGGCTAAACGGTTTACGACTGTTGTTTCACGCGCAAACACGCAGCCGATTACCTGGCCCAAAAGGCCGAGCCAACATTTGGTGCGGATATTCCAAAAACGCTTGTGACGTCAGAATAATTAGACAAAGACATGTACGGAATATTCGACCAACAATAGATTGGAAAATCCCCAGCATTTTTCACTTTTCACGGTTTCCAAGAAAATCGCGAATCACATCGACTCTGCAAATGCACAATTAAATAGCTGAGAGAAAGACCTCTAATGTGATATACATCACGAACAAAGATGGTACTTACTGGCTAACACTTTTTTTGTTGTTTTCATTTCTTATTTAATCTAACACTTTTAGCTGCTTGATGGGAAAGTAGGTTTTCGTGATATGTTTTTTTCCCTGGGAAAAATCAACAACCATATTTTCGATTTGTAAATACTTTATATCATTTATATTTTTATTAGGGCATGTAGAACACACACTACTTTTCATTTTATTCAGCTTTCTTTTTTGGTTAACCATTTTTCGCCTGAACCCAAGTTAAACTCATTTGTGTACAAAATAATTTTCTTCGCATGCTAATGTATTTATCATGGAAGAACATTATTCACAACTAGCTAATTCATAATTAATAATTCGGGTTCCTCGAAGTGTCCCCAAGGGCGGACGGGCGAAAAATGGTTAGCGTGTCCCAAAATTTGTAGTGGGGGATGCGATTTTCGGGCTACCATATATAAGGCCAAGGGCTGATAACTCAAGTCAGTTGAAAAACAGTGTTTAAACAAGTATAATCGAGTTATCAGTCCGTCGCCTAAAAACTTATAGTAAGTTGTGTTTTGTGTGCCGTTATTTTGTAATTTTTTTTTTATTTCACTTATTTATTTCTTTTTCGTTTATTTCTCCATTATCGTACATTCATTTTTTTTATCATTTGTTATTCCTTATTTTGTTTATTGTTAATAATAAACCTTTGTATATATTTTTTTATTATTTTGAAACAAACAAAAATCTTTTTTTTTTTCATTTTGAATAACAATTACGAAATTATTTCCTGACTAACGAATTTATAAGTGAAATAAAATAAATCTCGTGAGTGGCTCCTCACCGGTTAGGGTAAGTACAGTATTTTAATTATTAAGTGATTGTGTTAGATTAAGAGTTAATCGGGTAATCATGGGGGTACCGAATCAGACATCAGGCCAGTTTTTTTTTTATATTAACTTGTTTTGATCGGGAGCCTTTGACTCGAAAAGTCAAAGTCCATAATATCCCCCCGTGATAATTGTTACAATAAGGAGAGCTGTCGGTGAATACTTAAAATGCAATTTTTAGCGGGTATCCCAAGCGGACAGTGTACAGGGTACTTATGGAATCCGTAAAGCCGGAGGAACCACACACCATTAATACTTCTGTGACTACATACGGACGCCGGAAGAAAAATATAACCGAGGATTTGCCAGAGGCGGTAAAGGTGGAATTGAAGAATGTAATTTACAATATGTACTCCGAAAGTAAGTTTTTATACATTTTTATAAAATTCGAGGCGAGCACCCCACAACCCTATAGTCGGAAAATATACGCAATAATAGATAATCACAACAGGTCATGATAAGGGTGATTTATTACGGTCTTCGTGAACGAGCACTTCATGCTTTTATAAATTATTATTATAAGGGCCGGTAGTATGCGTTTTTACTAAAAAAAGGAAATAATTAAATTTTAATATTACACACTACATAATTTAATATATTTTTGAAACCTTCCACTAACCTAACCTATTGGTTGATCAAGTGTTGAGCTTTGGGCCGTGAAGAAATGCACCCCTTTACGACGGACAAGGATACAGAAATATTCATTTTAATTTTAATTTTAATTTATTTATTTACGGAATCTCCAGTTTACAATAGATTAATACATATACATCTTAATACAATAAATTGACGAAACAAAAACAAAATCTAAATATGCTAAACAAAATTTAAACTTATAACCCTACAGAAATATTTTATTTAAAAATATATTGCATATTGATCCCAAATAGTTCAAAACGTAACAATATGAAACAAGCTCCTTCCCACCTTCAAGTTACAATAAATAGAATAATTAATTAATCAAACACTCAACCTTCAATCGATCAATTAATTATACAACCAATAAATTAATATATATATATAAATATAATATGAATATAAATATAAAATATATGACAAAACTTAATAAAAGGAACAGACCCAAACTCACACAAGATATCACAGCGATGTCAACAATACAAATTATCACAGATGGAACATAAATAGTATATGACGAATACATATTGAATAACAAACCACCAATATATATCTGTATGTAAAAGGATAAAATAGTATCTTAACATGTACAACAAATGCAAATTATCACAGATTGAACATGAAGTGTAAATAACGAACACGTATTGAATTAGCAATAACAAATAATATAATAAATAGATAATAGAATAAATAAATAATAAGAAGTATGTTCATGTTACATCAATGACAGCGGATAGATCGATATAACGTAAGTGGGTTTTAAAAATTGCAAAGGATGGTGCGAAGAGGATAAAATTGGAATTATGTGACAAAACATTTGCCTGCCTCATCATGCGGTCGATGGGGTTGTTCATACCATAGTTCGTGGTATAAAAGGCTAAACGAAATAATGCCCTATGCCTTGATTGAAGGCCCCGGGGTACATTGTAATTTAAATCACCCACCAGTTCAGTGCAATTCACAAACCCACTCACCAACTGATACAAAAATGACAAGTCCAGAAAAATTCGTCTTTCAGCCAACGATCGCAGATTCAATAATGATAACATTTCGCTATGACTAAAATCTATAATATTTCTCCCCACACGAAAAGCCATTATCTTCAGAAATTTTCCTTGAATCATCTCAATCTGATTTGTGTAGGGTGACCAAACTATTGAAGCATATTCCGCATGTGGACGTACCAGAGACAAATAGAGAGTTTTTACAGTTGCGTTCTTAAATTGTCTACTAAATCGATTAATAAAACCCAACACTTTTAGTGACTTGTTACACACATGCGAAATATGCTCCCTAAAATACAGCTTTGAAGTAAACATGACACCTAAATCTTTTACTCTGGTTACACGTGCCAACTGATGATTGACCAAAGAGAAATTAAAATGTTTTTCTCTTCCCCGAGTAAAAGATATGCGAAAACATTTGTTTAAATTCAATGCTAGATTGTTTTCTATGCACCATTCTGCAATGACATTCAAATCATCCTGCAGCTGCTGCTGATCTGACATACTACGATTTTTTTTTATAAATCTTTAAATCATCGGCAAAAAGGAGAACTCTACTATCCCTCACATTAAATCCAATATCATTCACAAACAATAAAAATAAAAGAGGGCCGCAGTGCGAGCCCTGAGGTACCCCAGATGTCACTGATATCGTATTGGACACATTTTGACCAATACGTACTCGTTGTGATCTGCCCACCAAGTAGCTCTCTATCCATTTAATCAAATTGCCACAGAAACCGATACATTCAAGTTTTCGAATCAAAATATCATGTTGTACCCGGTCGAATGCCTTGGAGAAATCAGTGTAAATCGAGTCTACCTGTAAACCTTCCTCCAAAGCATTCGATATGTAAGATTGATATGTCATCAAATTGGTAGTAGTAGACTTTCCTCTAAGGAAGCCATGTTGCTCCTCAACAATATATTGAGAACACCACCAAGTTAACTGCTCAGATACCAACCAATCTAAGAGTTTGGGTAATGCTGATTGGATAGAAACTCCGCGGTAATTAGCTATAATAGATCTGCAACCATTTTTATAGATTGGTACAACATAACTGTGTTTCCATTCTATGGGAAACACTCCAGTGGATAGTGATAATTCAAATATGCTATGAATAGGCTCACTTAACAAATATACACATTGTTTTAAAAAATATGGTGGAATACGATCAGGACCCGAACTGCAAGACTCGGGAAGTACACATAAATTACTAAACACATCTTTAAGGTTGAGACTGAACTGTTTCAAATCCAATATTGATGTCAAATGAAATTCTGGCACGGGACTGTAACGGTCATTGTAACACTTAGAGAAATGAGACGCAAACAAATCTGCACATCCCGCTGCTGTATTACTGACTGTATCATTTAAAAACATTTCTTTCGGCAAACCATTCGTTTTTCTACATACACTCACATATTCCCAGAATGATCTGGAATCATTATTAATTTTAGTCTCGATTAAGTTGATATAGTCATTATATAACAGCTCATTTAACTCCTTGCATTGCTTCCTCAATTCCTTAAATTGTTCATAGTGATATGTGAGACCAGAGATTTTATAGTTTAGATGAGCTTGCTTTTTCTCGGAAGTTAACTTTATTAATTCGCTATTGAACCATTTGGGATAATTTGACGAGTTTACATATTTACGTGGAATAAACATGTCGAACACAGAATATAAAACATTATAGAAACTACAAACATTATCATCTACAGAATTACTTGATAACATATCATGCCAATCAACGCTGCACAAGTAGTTGTTTATTGCTGTGTAATCCGCTGCTTTAAAATTGTAAAACCAACCCGCATTATAGCTTGAAAATTCAAGTAAACATTTACATCCATAACACATTATAATTTGATTTTCTCCTTTCTTAATGAAAGTGCCACTACCCTTATTAGCATAATTTTCGGAATTCTTTACATACTCTCAATCGCTATTTGTATAGTCTAGAAAAAAAGAATGAAGTGCTCTCCCTCGCCACCGTAATAAATCACCCGTGTCATGATTTATAACTTCTTGTGATTATCTATTATTGGGCCCAAAAACTCTATGGTTCATTGTTTACAGAAAAACATTTAACTCTGAAGACCTTACAAGAGAAACTGGCCAGGAAGGAAATAGTAAACATAAGCATAACGTCCCTGTGGCGCATATTGCTGCATATTGGTTTTCGATATAAAAAGGAGTATAACCGGAGGGTATTAATGGAAAAAGGAAACATTGTAGTACTAAGATCGGAGTTTCTACGCAAATATAATGAAAATAAAAAATCTACTACTCGGCGAAATGTTGTCTTTTTAGATGAAACATGGATTTTTGCCAAAGGCAATAAAAGAAAGTCTGGGCAAGATGACTCCAATAAAAGTGTTCGAAAGCCTGAAGGATTTGAGGGAAAGCGCTTCATTATTTTGCATGCTGGTCAGAGTACAGGTTTCGTGGAGAATGCATCCCTTATTTATGCAACAAATTCAAAACTTGCAGACTACCATGGTGACATGAATGGCGATATATTTATGAAGTGGGTTAAGGAGAAACTTGTCCCAAATTTAGAAGAGCCGTCACTTATAGTTATGGATAATGCACCTTACCACAACGTATTGGTAGAAAAGCAGCCCAAAACTTCTCGGACGAAGGCAGAAATTATACATTGGCTACAAGATAGCAATATACCTGTGGAAGGTAACAAGTTCAAGGCGGAACTATTAGCCCTAGCCAAACGATATGCTAGACCTAGCAGATATGTGGTAGACGAATATCTGCTCGAACATGGCCATGAAGTATTGCGACTCCCACCATATCACTGCGAATTCAATGCCATAGAACTGATATGGGCACAGGCACAGGCAGTTCATATAGGTGAAGAAGGATATGGAGACAACGAAGTGTTGGCCATGTGGCACAAATCTCTAGAAAAATGTACTCCTGAAAGGTGGAACTCTGTTGTTAGACACACAGAATCAGTTATCGACAGATGGTACATCAGCCAAAACGTTCTGGATAATGTGCCAGAATTTATTATTCATATTGGGAATGGGAGTAGTTCAGACGATGATGTAACAGACAGTGATAATGATTAATGTTACTTCCACCAAATTACTGGGTGTTGATTCGATCAAGTGTACGCAGCAATTTATCATGTAATACCACATTTAAGCATTTCCTGCTTCTCGGGTAATTTGGTTAAAATCCGACGTCGTTCACTATTTTTAATCGTGGTTTGAAAATTAGATAATTTAAAATAAATAGCCTCACGAACACCCACATAAACAATATTTTTATCGCGTCCATTTAAAAAATTATGAATGAAGATTCATAGTTTTTGAAATGGACGCGATAGAAATGAAAATATAAATTTTTATATTAAAGTTAATTGTTCTGCATTTTATTATTATTTTACATGGAATAATGTGAATCTCATAACAGTAATAATTCTTTCGGAATTTTTTTTGTAAGTGCATTTCATTAACGTATTCATTGGCATGAGTCCAAGAGATTGATTACATGTTGAAATGCAATTTCTGGTGTTTCAATGCAGGATTCAGTAAAAAACTAAACACAAAACCCCTTTTCAACGTTAGGCCAATGCGCGTGATCAGATATGACCTTGAACAGATTGATTCAGAATTTTATAATTGATGACGTGAATGTAAACATTCATGAAATAAACTGTACAAATCTCTTCGAATTTCTTATATTAAACATTTCTTAATTAAACATTTTAATATTTGATGCATATTCTTATACTATTTGATATCTCACCTACTGCACCAACAATGTCTGATACAACAGCAGTCATTTTCATATGTGGATCATCTGGTATCATCTGCTTATACATATTTATTATGCATTGTTTTTCCGACAGATATAAATGACCCAAATCGAACTTCTTACGCTTTTCAAAGTTGCAACTCGGTAACGCTTCGAATTAAGGTTATGTCAGCTGTTGCGTCTAATAATGACGTAATTAGCACAGTGTAAAATGGGCGCGCTCTCGGCCAATCAGAGTTGTAGGTTTTGGCGCGTGAAATTTAAAACGCTCCTCCTAGTTATTAAACAGATTATAAGCCAGTAAATTGCATTTATTAATAAAAATTTGGCATGTTATTTCGTTAAAGCACTCTCCTCGAACAAAACTATTACAATTTATTACTGCAATGTTCTCATTTAGCAATGTCACATTTATGCTGATGACCCAATACTCACAGATTGTGCTTTACAGATGATAAAAAACATGTAAATTATTTAATCACTATCGTGCACACACATCAAAATATATAAAACGCTGCAGAGGTGACAGGATGTTTCAAATAACGCATCCAGTCGAACTAGCAGAAGTGTATGTAATTCACAATGGCCAGATAATAAGAGAAAAGATTAATCAAACCATAACTAATCAATTTATTTAATTTTGTTTACTTGATTATGTTTTATTTCAACTAAATCGTCAAGTTAACCCACATGCTTTATTAATAATCCTGGGAAATCAAAAGAAATGTTTGATTTTCACTTTATAAATCTGATAATTGAAAGTTATGATAAAATGCCATTTTTTTGATTCTATTATTATAAAATATGTTTTGGCAGAATATTATTGCATTACAAAACAAGTAGGTTGGTCCGTGTCCAGTACCCGAGCAGGTCGGACCGCTGCGCAAAAATTAAACGCAAAGCCAGCACGTCGTTAGACTCCTATACTTTTGCATCCATTCAGTCACATCCATTTTCATATTCCTATTCCTTGCATTTCCTTCTAGTGTACCTCATCCTGCTAACTGCACGTGTATTTTTCGTTTCCTATTCCCTCAAAAAGGGCGTTAGTCCAAATTTTAAATTCAGTCGATACTGCAATAATTTAATTATCAAAATAACTACGATCATTCCTATAACCTTTTCCTTTAATAACTACCCCTATAATTATTTATTTATTCAAATGGTTAAACAAACATTTGTTTAATTAATACTGTGACTGGTCAACAGGGCTTAGATGCCAAGGCCATAAAAAACGCGAAAGAAGAAGAAGAAAAAATCAAGTAGGTTATGTTATCAATTATCATAGAAGTTTTGTTTTATATTGAATTTAAATTGAATGCCGTTTCTATTAAAATAGCATTTTATACAAATTTATGGTATCAAATATGGTTTGTAAAGTGATTAAATATTTAAAAATGGTTCAATTAAACTTTTTATTCCACCATTTTTTCAGCGCCATCTAGGCAAATAAGTGTACACTGTTAAATTGCTTTAAATACAGCCTCAAATGCTAGATGGCGAGGCGGCATGCGGAAAATTGTAAGCTTCCCCAAGCAACTTCGTGAAAATCTGACTTAACAAAAATGTTCAGGGGGCAAAAATAGGTCCGGTGTGCATTGGTTTTGCAAATCCGTGAGAGTTTTTGAAGATTATTTCTTGATTGAAAATAATTGCCATTTTTATTTTCTTTCGGAAAAACTATAATAGCTAGAATCATAAGCGATGCACAGAGGTCCTAAAATGGGCCCAAGATCATGTGTGAATTTGTTCGTAACTCTAGCTTCTCTCGGAAAGCTGGAATAAAAAAAGACGATTTTCGTACATCAAACACACATAAAATGGCTGGCGAACTTTGTTTATTGTTTAGTATCTACTGAAAGCAAGGCCGTAGTCAGGGGGGGGGAGCAATATGGGGGTTCAACCCCCCCCCTCTCCCGAAATTTTCAAAATGTTATTTTTTATGTAAAAGCGGCCTTGAAAAAGCAAATACATTATTTTTACCAGCAAGTACGCGTGGCACATGAAGTAAAATTTCGACTTTAGAAAAGCCTGAAAAGCCAAACCTAATATTGAGGGGTTTCTAAACTCGAAATTTTACTTCATGCTTAGTCTGGAAGTGAAAACACTTGTTTTAAACCTCATATCGCACGTTTTTATATAAAATCGACAAATGCCTGCAAGTTTACAAAACAGGATTCGAATCACGAATCCGAATCACCTAATATGATTCGAATCACGAATACTGGAAAAATATGATTCGAATCAAAGATTCGAATCTACTTTTTTGAATCACGGATACAAATCCTTTTAAAATAAACTTGAATTTATTATTTGCAACCATTAACATTTCGCCGTCAGTTTTTATTAACAAAAATGTTCAAAACCTAATTATTTACAGACTAAATATCTAATTAATTAATTATTTTAATTAATGATGATATATGTGTTATTGAACTTCAGGATAAATTAGTGTTTTATACGCATAGCGCATGAAGTAAAATTTCGAGTTTAGAAAAGCCCCGTGAAAATTCTCTACGCGGGGGCTTTTCTAAACTCGAAATTTTACTTTATGCTTAGTCTGGGAGTGGAAATCATTCGTTAAAAAGTAATCATTGGCTTTTCACAATATTTTCATTAATTTACAAAATCTTGAGGATTTTCAAGTTTTTGTTCTATTTTTAAAATCTTGTTAATTTTCGTGAATTTCCAATTCCAATTCCAATTTCCAATTCCAATTCCAATTCCAAATTGAATCAATTTTCAAAATTTTGACGACTCGTAAATTTTTCAATACGTTTGTTAATTTTCAATTTTTTTTTAATTTCCAAGATTTATAATAATTTTTAAAATTTTGACAAAAATCATGCATTTTTCAAGATTATTACTGATTTTCAAATTCTTGGCTCTTTTTGTTACCCTTTAAAACTTTGACTCCTTTCATGTATTTCCTAGATTTTCGTTAATTGAAAAAAATCTTCAAGAATTTTGTTAATTTTCGGGTTCGTAAATTTCAAACAAATTTATTTGACAAATAATATGGGGCCTTCCTTCAAAACGTTTATTAATCGTTAGCGTCTAAATTAATGATTCAATGCTGAAAAATTCATGATAATTTTAAAAATTCATAATAAATTTTGATAACTTCTTGTAAATTCACACTTGTATGAAAATTTAGAAGATTAACAGAAAACTTGAAAATTCTCGATTTTAAAGATTTACGAAAATCTTGAAAAATTCATGATGGGCGTCTCGATTTTGAAAATTATCGAGAATCTTTGAATTTCACGAAAACCGTCATATTTTGAAAATTTACTGAAATTTTATAAGTTTTGCGAAAAGCGTTTAGATTCTTGACTAAAACGTTGAAAATTCAAGAAAAATTAGATTATGAAAATTAACTAAAATCGTGGAAATTCATGAAAATTAACGAAAATTTAGGAAAATCACGAAAATTGTTAACGCTTTAAAATATAACGATAATCTCGAGAATTCATGAATAGCATTAACATTTAAAAAATTTACGAAATTCATATTACGCGTCAAAATTTTCAAAATTAATAAAAATCTTGGGGAAATTAATTAAGAAAAATTTAAACAATTCATGAACTTAAAGGAAATCTTGGAAAAGTAACGAAAAGTGTTAAAGATTAACTAAAATTTTGGAAATTTATTAAAAATTCTTGAAACTTTGAAAATAAACTAAAATCTTCTAAATTCACGGGGTCCAATAATTATAATAATTATTAAAATTTTAAATAAAAAAATGTCGAAAATAACAAAAAAAACATTCAATTTGGTAAATTATAAATGAAAAAGGAGTTTTGACGAATCAGCAATTGAATTGACATTTAATGGCATTCCACATTACTATTCAAAACACGAGTCTAGAAATGCAATTATATTTACAAAATGTATTGGGAAATATTTTAATAATGTCTTTGTTGTGTATCAATAGCACAATGAATGAATGAACGTTCCGTGACACAAAATATACATTCGCAACTCGCGGTCGGGAGCCCGTGTCGCGACAATTGTCGTACACGAATTCTACATATCAAACTTATTTCTTTTCACATGTTTTAAGAAATTACAATATATTTTTAAAATGTTACTAAAAAGGCACGATGCTGCCCCCTATTTATTGAAAGTTTAATCAAAGTCTACATTGCTCTTATAGAGCAATTTTATTTATTATTTATTTTAGATTATTCTATTTAATACAACATGTTTATATTAATTACCTCAATAAATTGAAGCAATATGAAGAAAAAATAATGTTTCTTATGGAAGTAATACACGCATTTATGTGATCATTTGACAGTGTTCTATTATATAATTTATATTTACTTTAAGAAACATTTTCTTGAAAAAAAAACACTGTCAATATATTCGCAAAGCTTCAATGTGCAATATGTATAAGTTTCAATGCTCTATTTGTATTATTGTGAAAGATTAATCGTTGTTCATTCTTACAGCCAAAAAACATGTAAATTTCCGACCTTAAGCATGAAGTAACAGAAAAAATCAGCATAGGTATTTAAATGAGTTTAAGTTTCATGAAATTCGTAAACATTTCATTAAATCCTGTACAAATTAGTTTGTTAGTTTTATTTAAAAAAAAACATATTTTGAATAAATATAAAGTTGATAATACTAATAAAGTATACAACAAATATAATTAAATATTAAAAATTATTTAAACTATTGCGAAATAAATTTAAAAAAATCGTAGAAAACAAATCATATAAATTAGTATATACTGGTAAAACAGTTAAAACAATCATGAATTTTCAATAAAGTTGGGTTAAATGAATTATTAGGATTTTATTGAAGTTCTTGACTTTAATCTAACGAGTGTTTTTCACTCCTTGTTAAGCATGAAGTTAAATTTAGAGTTTAGAAGAGCCTCAAAATTTACAGGCTTTTCTAAACTCGAAATTTTACTTTATGCGCCACGCGTATTAAACATTGAAATATTATTATTATTATTTTGTAAAAGGTAAATATTGATAATTCGGTAACCGTCATTGAACTAGTCTTGGCAATATTATTAATCTTTGGTGAAGGCCTTTAAAAAATAATTTACAGCAATAAATAATTGTAATTATTAAATCTAAAATATCTGGTATCGAAAATTACCGATATTTTGAATATGGATACTTTTCACTATGATGTGATGTATTTTGAAGTAACGAGTGTCATAGCAGAAAAAACTTGTACTACTAGCTGAAAGATGGACAGTTTACTTCTTTTAACATAAAACGCATTTCTACTAGAAGATTAAAAATACATGTTTTTTCATTGTCGCCGCCATTGTTTAACAAACGTCAATTGTGTATAATTATATTAACGAGTGTTTTTTGAGAATCAATTGTTATCTTCATTATGGCTTATAATTATTCATATTTCTTCAGAGCAAACAGATACTGGGAGTTTTTCTTTTAGGTATACGTATTCAAAATTTAGCCTATTTTCTGTAAATCTTTAGATATTCCTTGTTTTTTTTTTAAGTTCAATTTAAATCTTTAAATGAGTGTTTTCCACTCCCAGACTAAGCATGAAGTAAAATTTCGAGTTTAGAAAAGCCCCGCGTAGAAAATTTGTCGAGGGTCGCGCAGCGACCCGAGACAAATTTTCACGGGGCTTTTCTAAACTCGAAATTTTACTTCATGCGCCACGCGTATAAAACACTAATTTCAAGTGAAGTTAAAAATATACTATCAAGACTGCAAACTTTTCAAGTTTAAGTAACCGAATATGCATTCAAAAATATTGAATTATTCGAAAATTTTAAATATTTAGAGTTTCGATAATTCAATATTCTATAAAAACATATATAAATATGAATAATTTTGTAATTTAAATATTCATATTAGAATATTCGACTATTTGAATTATTCGGATTCGAATCCCAGCCTTAATAGCGAAGATTCGAATTATTTGGAAGGATTCGAATCCTATTATAAGGATTCGAATACGAATCTTTTAAAAAAAATGTAACGAATCCGGATCACAAATCCGTTTTCACTAAAGCATTCTAATACCTCTTTTGAATCCTCTAAATCCTCTAAAAGGTTATGCAGAGCTGGGACGAATCCTCGTAAAAAGGATTCGAATCACGAATCCGAATCACCTAATATGATTCGAATCACGAATACTCGAATGAACGATTTGTAAGAGATAAATATGATTCGAATCAAAGATTCGAATCCAGTTTTTTTCGAATCACGAATACAAATTCTTCAAGAATAAATTTGTATTTATTATTTTTTTGCAACCATTAATATATAAATATCGTTACCAGTTGTTTTAACAAAAATATTCAAAACCTAATTAATTATTATTAACACTGAACATCGTTGATATCAGACTAAGTATCTGATTCCCTGTTACTCTGATTAAAGATGTATTTGTGTGTTTCTGAACTTCACTTCAAATCAGTGTTTTGTACGCGTGGCGCATGAAGTAAAATTTCGAGTTTAGAAAAGCCCGAAAATTTGTCTCGGGTCGCTGCGCGACCCTCGACAAATTTTCACGGGTCTTTTCTAAACTCGAAATTTTACTTCATGCTTAGCCTGGGAGTGGAAAACACTCATTTAAAGATTTAAATTGAACTTTAAAAAATAAACATGGAATATCTAAAGATTTACAGAAAATAGGCTAAATTTTGAATACGTATACTTAAAAGAAAAGCTCCCCGTATCTGTTTGCTCTGAAGAAATATGAATAATTATAAGCCATAATGAAGATTAATGTATTAATGTAGTTGTATGAGTTACGTGAAGGTGTTAAGTCATAATGAAGATAACAATTGATTCTCAAAAAACACTCGTTAATAAATATTATAAACAATGGCGGCGACAATGAAAAAACATGTATTTTTAATCTTCTAGTAGAAATGCGTTTTATGTTAAAAGAAGTAAACTGTCCATCTTTCAGCTAGTAGTACAAGTTTTTTCTGCTAGCAGCAATCGTACTTTTAGTAGTAGATGAAACAACTACTATTTTGTTCCTTCTACTATTACTAGGACTTTCTGCAACTAGTTGTAGTACAGGCTCCGTCTGCTGGTGGCAAGACACGATAAGCCAGAACCATCTGAACTAGACGCTCTGTTAATAGCAGTAGTTCTTTCTGCTAGTTGAAATAATGTTTTTTGCTATAAAAAGACGACTGTTAGGTCTTTCTGCTACTAGTAGTAGTACAGGCTCCATCTGCCGCACACTGGGCCGAATTACAAATTTACGACGACAAAAATAAAATGCTGTTCAAAAACATCTTTTTACCTCACATATTACCTTAGGATGCCATCCTGATGATCTTAATGTTAAAATTAATCTATATTAGATATACAGGGTGTTTCACATAAAGTGTTGCAGATCCATAAGTCAAAATCTATGCGTCGTATGAAAAAAAGGTTTAAATAAAAAGTTAATCGTTTCAGTTGAACTAACTAACCCTTCAAATATCAATCCCTCCAAGTCCCCCCCTGGTATGGAGGCTAGGGGCAACTTCAGAATTTTAAAAGGGAACCCTCGTTTTTTACGGAATCAGATTCTACATTAAAAAATAGACACTTTTTATCTGAAACATTTTTTTCTGTTCTCTATTGATGGCGCTGTAGACGATAAAGCTCTTTCAACGTAGCTTAATGAAAATAAGGTGTTACAGGGTCATAGGTCAAGATCTACGCGTCATATTTAAAAATAATTTATATTGGAAAAAGTATACTTATTATAGAAATGATGAAATTGCGTTTTTTTTTTTAGCAAAATAACAAATTTAGGAGGAGTCAGAATCAATATCATCACTATCTTCTTCGTCATTATCTCTGATCACAGCATATGTAGTTTCTCGTGAAGTTTGTTCATTGAGATAGTTGGGCATTCGAAGCATTCCTAATACTACCTCATTCAATTGTTTTTTCGTCTCTTTGGTTTCTTTTCTATAACTACTGATTAGAGGGTCTGATGATACAAGCAACCAGTTAAAAATGTCCGTATTTGTATCTAATCTTGGCGTTTTCCTCGAGTGGTACTGTCTGAGCTATTTATAACTTTTATGGCTTGCTTCTATAACGTCTTCTGAGAGGAGACCTACAGGCAGTGAAAGCGATTTAATTATGTCAGCCCCATGCATCAATAACTTGCACTCATTTTATACCATCCATAAAGTGTGGTCGACAACTCCGCGGTCTTGAAACAATATATTTTAAATAGTCCTTCGTTGATATAATGACCACACGATATAACAGTAAGAATATTAGACATTCTTTCAATCAAATTTGTATCTAAGCCTGTGATCCGGGAACTCACTTCAGGGTTTTTGAAAAATGTTCTTGCCGTGTTCCCATCATTACTGTTACCACCACCTTGTTTTGGTAAATCGACAACAAGACCCATTTCTTTATAAAAATCCTGACATATTTTATTCTTTCTCTCTTTAACTTGTTCTTGTGCTTCCTTTCCTCTGGCTTGCCATTGCTTTATCTCCAATTTATATGCTATGTGTAAAAAGTATTCGAAGCTTCGCAGGTACGCATGCAAAACAGAAAGACCGAATTTATATGAGCTTTCGTCACAGGCCCTTTCTTTAATCTTTTTTAAATCGTTCATGATTGTGGGCGTGGCTTTGCATACATTACACGCCTGTGTACTTTTTGTTTCAGTTAAGACGTTGACTGTTTTGCCGTCTAACATGGTGCAAATGAGCACATGCCTAAACTGAATTGTTTTGTCTCCCCGGGGTGATATTCGTTGGCTGCAAATTGCTCATTTGATATTTAATTTCGTCGTATTCGTCTTTCGTATTTTCGCCATTTTCTTTTTTAATTTAAATGAAATTGGACGGCAGTATCTGGTGGAAGAAGCGGTGTGATTTTTCCAATATATTTTTTTTATATAACTTTCATTCTTTTCGGATAATTCCAGGGGCACAATTGTACATAAAATTATATTAGAATCCGCATAAAATGTATTGTTAGTGAAGTTTTGCTTATATATACTCTGTCCTCCACTGCCATCTAGATCCCACTTATAAATAATTTCAAGAGTGTTGTTAGTGCCGCCCATGTTTTCGATAATAACTTGCGAACTTGTGCAAGTCTTTGCACAGTATGGTCTAAAAGATCCTGTAACGGCACCACAGCTTCGTTCTCAGATACTCTGACATTCAATGGGTAACATTTTTGTTTTGCTTCTGATACCACGTGATATGATGGATATATATCAGCCTCTCTAGATTTTGCTCCTAGCCGCATCGTTTTATAATCGTCTTTTGCCAGATGAAGATCAACTATGAGACCTAATACTTCTTCAGCACTGTATGGCCTTACATCCTTAGAAGACGATGAATCGTGAGCCTTTTTCATCATTTTCAAACGTTTAGGAGTTGAACTTAATGCAAGTCCCATTACCTTCGCCGCACTTCTTTTGCCCGATTTCACTAAACTTGATTTTGTAGCCGAACATAGATTTTCTAAACTTAGATTTGAAACAAGAGGCTTAAGTTTTCTCTGTTTGCTGCGATCAGAACTGAGTTCAAACATTTTTCTTGGCCTGCCTCGGCTCATCTTCGAAACAATGGGTTGTGCCATTGTAGGTGAATGTATGCCTGGGATTTTCAACTCAACACTGAGCCAATTTACGTTGTTATTGTTGAAACGTTTGTACATAGACTTACATTTACGCCATTTGGCCAAAGTTTGGTCACAAACACTTTTATGACATCTTTTATTTGTTTTAATAAAATGTCAGTTGGGTCATTTACACCAAACTTGTCCAACACGTATTGCATTAATCGTTCATTACACTTGAATGACGAAAACTGATAGAAATGTTCATCTCTTAATACTAAAAATAGTTCATTCATATTTAATTTTCTTTCTTGAAAATTATAGTCATCATGAGTACCTGAAAAAAGGTTAAATTTTAACAAGGGGGGAAATATGGGGATGGGTTTATTGCTTCCCTGGAATCATCAATGTTTGTTGTGTCTTACAAAATATACAATTTGACGGAACTATGCGGAACTTTTTTTAAACATCAATGTATAGCAGTTTATTATGCGATTCTTTTCATTTACGTTAGTCCTGAACAAAACTTATTTTACAACCTAATTGTTTAAAACTTTTTACAAATAAGATATGGTACATGTAAATACATACTTGGTGCAAAATTCTGCATCCTAAAAATGTCTTAACTTTTGAGCAAATACGCGAAACAGCCGTAGTTAGGAGGTCAAATATTAAGCGTTGCATCGACTTCTGTCAACCCAGTGGAAAGAGAGATGTTTAACAGGTACCCGCAACGAATAGTATTGTTTTTTCACAATTGTTTATTTGTAGTATTGTGACTCGATAATCATAGAATACATACTAAGTGGTTTTAGTTAATTTTGAAACATTTGAAAATTTTATTTTTGTCGTCGTAAATTTGTAATCTGGCCCAGTGTGTGCCGGTGGCAAGATTTAAAGCTAGAACCATCTGAACCAGAAGCTCTGTCCAATAGCGGTAGTTGTTTCTGCTAGTAGAAATAGCGTGTTCTGCTTAAAAGTAAACGTTTCTATCAGTAGTAGTAGTTATTTCAGCTTTGTGCTACTAGCGTTCGTCCTTTCAGTAGTAGAAAGAACAACTACTATTTTGTTCCTTCTACTACGAGTAGGTCTTTCTACTACTTGTACGCACGGAACCTGTACTACAGGTTCCGTCTGCTGATGGCAAGACATCTGAAGCTAGAACCATCTGAACTAGAAGCTCCGTTAATAGCGGTAGTTCTTTCTGTAGTAATTCTTTTAGCTAGTAGCAGTTGTTCTCAAAACCGTAACCCAGCGGGGGGGCGGGGGGGGAGTTCAACCCCCCCCTGAAATTTTCAAAATGATAAATTTTTGTATGTAAAAACGGGACTGTAAGAGCAAAAACAATATTATACAGGGAGGGGCAGAAAAAGCTATCCGATTTCAAATCCCTTTTTCTCAGAAGAGGGAACAGGTAGAGTAGTGGGGTAAAAACCGTTAGAAAGCCGGTTCTATGCCATTTGTCATTAGTCAACATGCCTTGGTCTGGTGAACATCGTGCTTTTGTTATTGAGCGGTTTATCGAAAACGGCGGTTCGATAATTGCTACACAACGTGCTTTTCGAATTCATTTCGGACTCGGGCGTCATGATCCTGTTCCACATCACGCTACGATTAAAGTGTGGGTGTCAAATTTTCGACAGACGGGTTCAGCATTGATAAAGAAGTCGCCTGGACGTCCCAGGACAGCAACAGGACCTGAAAACGTGGCCAATGTGAGAGCCGCGATTGAACGTTCCCCGCGTCGTTCGGCACGAAAACATTCGCTCGCTTTGGCGATTCCCAACCGCAGTATTCGGCGAATTTTGCACCGGGACCTCAAAATGCATCCCTACAAAATGGTTGTTGCACAGGAATTAATTGAAAGGGATTTTGAAACCCGTATGAACCTGTGTCGCGATCTCCGAGAACTCCCAATAGACGATGTTGTGCTCTTCACGGACGAAGCCCATTTTCACCTTTGTGGCGCCGTAAACAGGCAGAATTTTCGATATTGGAGTGAGGAAAATCCTCGGGAAATCCATCAGAAACCCCTCCATAGCCCAAAAGTGACTGTGTGGTGTGCTCTTTCCCGCCTTGGCGTCTGGGGGCGTTACTTTTTTGAAGAAAATTGGCAAACCGTAACGGTCAACAGCGAGCGCTATTGTTTCATGCTGGAAAATTATCTTCAACCCAAAATAGAAGAAAATGGCGTGGAAAATGTGTGGTTTCAACAGGATGGTGCAACCGCTCACACATCGCGACGATCCATGCACATTCTCAGGGAAATGTTTCCCGGACGCCTCATTTTTCTGAGAGGTGATATTGGCTGGCCGCCGCGCTCACCGGATCTCACTCCATGTGATTTCTTCCTTTGGGGTTACCTCAAATCGAAGGTATTCCAGCATCGACCAAGGACCCTTCTTGCTTTACGAAGGGAAATTGCTCGGGCAATTGAAGAAATTCCTGTGGAAATGACGGTGAAAGTCATGGAAAGCTACCGCGAGCGCCTAAATCAGTGTATCCGTTCCCAAGGACGACATTTGAGTGATGTGCTTTTCAAAACTTAAATTTAAAAATGGCATAAAATTTGCGATATGTTAATAAAAAATTTTGTTGTCAAGTTGAGCGGTTTTAATTTTATAACGTTTTGAAATCGGATAGGTTTTTCTGCCCCACCCTGTATAACCCCCTCCGAATTTTTTTTTCTGGCTGCGGGCTTGGTCGTTCTTTCAGCTTAATAGTAGTTTTTTATTCTACTACCACTAGTTTTTTTCTGCAATAATCTTAGTAATACAGGCTCCGTCTACGGAACTAGAAGTTCTATCTGCTAATAGCGGTAGTTCTTTCTGCTAGTGGACAAATCGTTTTTAACTGAAAAAAATTAAACGTTACAGTTTGTAGTAGTGGTTCTTTCGGCTAATAGTACTAGTAGTACTTGTACAGGCCTCGTCTGCTGATAGCATAATATCTGAAGCAACAACCATCTGAGCTAGAAGTTCTGGCTGGTAATAGTGCTAGTTGTTTCTGTTTTCCTTGTTTTTTTTTAAGTTCAATTCGAAGCTTTAAACGAGTGTTTTCACTCCCAGACTAAGCATGAAGTAAAATTCCGAGTTTAAAAAGCCCCGTGAAAATTTGTCGAGGCGACCCGAGACATATATTCGGGCTTTTCTAAACTCGAAATTTTACTTCATGCGCCACGCGTATAAAACACTGATTTGAAGTAAAGTTCTGAAACGCACAAATACATCTTTAATCAGAGTAACAGGAAATCAGATATTTAGTCTGAGACAAATTTTCTGGGCTTTTCTAAACTCGAAATTTTACTTCATGCGCCACGCGTATAAAACACTGATTTAACGAGAAATTTAAAAACACACAAAAGACATTTTTCATGTTTATCCTCACAATTAATTCGAATTATTATTGACGATTCAAATCCTTTTGTAAGTATTCGAATCCTTTTATAAATAACAAACAATAAATATTCCAATCCTTTTACAACGATTCGAATCACTCACATTTGGATTCGAATACGAATCCTCTTAAAAATACGTAACGAATCCGGATCACGAATCCAGTTGAACTAAAGTATTCGAATGCCTCTTTTAAATCCTCTAAAAGGATTCGAATCCAGGATTCGAATCCAGGATTCGAATCCTGTCCAGCTCTGCTGTTATGTATATTTTAAAAAAAAGTTAACAGTATGTAGTACAATAATTCATTCATAGAAATCATAAAAAGAAGGGCAGAATTTTACCTAAAATTAACTTTTAGAGTTAACTCTATAATTATTCGGCTGTTAATGGGTTAATAACCAGTATTTTTTTAATATAAAAAGTTACAATTTAGAAAAATATCGGTCTACAATATTTTAAGTTTTCCTGTTTGGTGTATAAAATAAAAATAAATAATTTTTTGAAATCAGCGATTTTTTCCATGTTCACATTACGCAAACAATAATTTAATTAATTATATGTTCCAATAATAAAACACATTAGCCGCACTATTTATCGTTCTATGTAAAATACGACAATTTTTAACCTCCACCAGTAAACTCACTACAACAAATCAATTGTTCGTAAACGCTAAATTAACTGTCATTTTCATGCCTAATGGCATGGAACCATTAACGAATCTGGAGCAATCAATTTATTACCCAATATAGAGAAACATGAAATTAATGGAGTTTGTAAAAACGCACTTTGGAATCAACCTAATAACTTGCTATTTCGGCTACAATAGCTTGATAGAAGAATATTTGAAGGAAATTCCAGTTATCAGATTAACAAATGAATCAATTGAGAAGGATATTGTTGATAAGTGTGGGGGGTATGTGATTTCAAGTGAGCAAATTGCGTGGAAATTGAAAGATGGCTTTAAATTTAATTTGCACACAACAATTTTGATTTATTGTGAAAACTACACGAGCTTAAACTTACAATTAGATTTGATGAATCTACCTCTTCAGGCGTTTGTAATAAGGATTGAAAATTATGATACTTACAAAAATATAACAGGGTTACAAATAGACCTAGGTTCGTCAGCTGTTAATACTTACAATATATCGCTTTACTATAAATGGAATCCATTTACGGAAGAAAATATAGTGAAGATATTAACTTTAATATACCCACCGTTTACTTTGTACGATCAAAATGGTATTTTACAAGGAGTTGAAGTGAATTTAGTGGATTACTTATTAGGAGATGCAAAAAAGGAATTTTTAGTAGAAAAAGTTCAAGATTGGGAAGTTTTAAAGAGGAAATTAGAAGCGGGTTTGGGTGAGATATCAGTGGCTTCATACTGGATGCGTGAAACTACATCTGTTTTCGACCTTACTTTCCCAACATTTCAAGTAAGAACCACGTTTTTGGTTCCCTCGCCGACTTTAATACCATTAGAAACATTTATACTACAACCGTTTTCTTTGGTATCATGGATGCTCATCGCGGTTTTAATTATTTTAAGTACATTCATTCTTAAACTAACAGCAAGTCTACAAAGGTATAAAATTAGTTTATTGAACGTAGCTTTGCTGACTATTAAAGTTATGCTAAACAACAGGGGTTTCATAAAAAACAATAAGGTTTTGAATTATTGGATTTTAATATGGTCTTACGTTTCTTTGCTTTTATCAGTTGGTTACGCAGCTGGTTTCGCTTGCATTACAACAATACCGCGTTTTACAAACGTCATAAAAACATTCTCAGATATCCTCTCCTATAATTTCAAATGCTATTCCTCTGTGTCTTTAAGCAATTACCTATTACAAAGCGACGATCCCGCTAAGAGATCGTTCAACTCGAAACTTGTTTACGACACACTCGACGGCTATTCCTACCCTTGCTTCTTAATCGACGTCATCTTCAACAAATACGTCATCGAGGCTAAAATGCATGATGCTGCCGAGTACAAAATCATGGAAGAGGATCTTCACAAGCCTTTTATAGTATCGATTTTGAGGAAAGGCTCCGGTTACACGAAACTCTTTAACGAGAAGATTTTGGCGTTGCATCAAACTGGGATTTTACCGTATTGGTACCATTACATGCAATACAGGTACAATTATAAACACGTTGTGGACACTTCCAAAGTTTTCGAGAATGATTTGCTCAATGTGGAACAGCCTTTGAGTGTTAAGAAGCTGTATGCTGCGTTTGTTTTGCTCTTTTCGGGATACTTTTTGTCTGGAGTGTGTTTTTTGTGGGAACGATATTTTTGTCATGAGAAATTAGATAATTAATTATAATTTTATTAGATGATGATTAGAACTAAGGTCGGCTATAAACAAAAATAAAGGGATGGATGGTATCAGCTTCAAGAAGCGCCAAGACGCCTATATTAGTAATACCTAAGTTAAGTGACATGCAAGTAAATAAACTCCATAGAATTAAAAAAATTAGTACTTAAGGCTTCATTTTTTAAATAAAAAATTGTGCTAGTGTGATATATTGAAATAAATACTTAATATTTCAAATAAATAAAAATGAATTTTGTTTAAAACTTCCAACAACATATTATGTGCAACTTCTTATCATTTCAGTATTAATTTTATTTACAGCTAATCAAAAAATCTCTGTATACATTTAAAGAGATAACATTTTCTAAGTATTCAGAGCAGGAGCCGATCCAGAGAGCAATTTATCTTTTAAAAACAGATTTAAAATTTAGATTAAATTCCACTAATTAGTGACTCCTTTGGAATTTTATAGTTTTGTTAATTTGGTGAATTTTTAACAATTTTGTCAATTTGTCCTAATTTTCGCAGTTCTGGGGAGATTTATTTATTTTTCGCAGTTCTGGGGAGATTGAAATTATTCGTGCACGCAATTATGCACTTGCCAATGACTTTTCAATAATAGGATTTAATCTATGATAATAGGTTCATTTGAAAAGATTCGCATACGCAAACTTCAATTCATATGCGCAAATTCAACTGATTTTTTGCGATTAGCCAAACACCACTTGCAAATTGGCAGCGACTGTCAGATTCTCATGTAACTTGTGCCTTTTGAGAATGATATTCCAAAATCTTGTACAAATAGAAACAGTTGTAAGCAGAACTGACAGAAGATCAAATTTAATGATTAAAAACACGAAATTATAAATTTGTAAAATGATTACAAAATGTTAAATGGTTGAAAACGTCGGGTTAAGTACTGGTTTATGTAAATTTATTTATTTATTTATTACATACCCAACAGCCATAAAGGCCAATTACAGGATTAATTAGAGATACTAAAAAAAAATGAATAACAATAATTACACTGGTCGGCATGAAAATCGGCCCTGACACCATTCCTGCTGATTCTTATGTAAAATGACCTCCTGAATCCGAATATGACCCCCGTTTTCCCCCATCACCCACCGTTTTCGGGGGAGGCCCCCCACCTATTTTTATCACTTTTCGATAATTTGGAGGGCTGAAAAGGATTATTTTAGCCTTTAAGTTTCTTCTGAGGGGCTAGAGAGGTGAAAAGTTCCAAAACATGAACATTTGTAGCAAGGAGGTAGATTTGGGGAGGGGATTTGCCCCCTTAAATTGTAAAAGAAATCCTTAAAAATGATCGATTTTTCCGTTTTTTTTCGCAGTTTTTTCACTTATTTTCTACATATTCCAGCTTCCATCCCCCCTCATCCTCCCCCAAACAATAAAAATATATAGCAACAATATATAGCAACAATAATAAAAATATATAGCAACAGTTCGGAAGATTCACTGTACCACGCTGGCGCTCTCAATACCTCGCGCGCACAGGTTTGCCCAGGAATTTATTATTTTACATTTATTATTTTACTTTTTATTTATTATTCTTTACAGCTAAAATAATCCTTTTCACCCCTCCAATGGATGGGGGAAACGGGGGCAGTATTGAGAGCGCCAGGGTGGTACAGTGAATCTTCCGAACTGTTGCTATATATTTTTATTATTGTTGCTATATATTTTTATTATTGTTGCTATATATTGTTGCAATATATTTTTATTATTTGAGGGTGTTTGGGGGAGGATGAGGGGGAATGTAAGCTGGAATATGTAGAAAATAAGTGAAAAAACTGCGAAAAAAACGGAAAAAATTGATAATTTTTAATGATTTTTTTACAATTTAAGGGGGCAAATCCCCCCCCCCCCCAAATGTACCTCCTTGCTACAAATGTTCATGTTTTGGAACTTTTCACCTCTCTAGCCCCTCAGAAGAAATGTAAAGGCTAAAATAATCCTTTTCATCCCTCCAAATTATCGAAAAGTGATAAAAATAGGTGGGGGGGCCTCCCCCGAAAACGGTGGGTGATGGGGGAAAACAGAGGTCATATTCGGATTCAGGAGGTCATTTTACATAAGAATCAGCAGGAATGGTGTCAGGGCTCGAAAAAAAAATTTTGTTTGCAGACCAGTGTTATTACAGAGCTTCACTTATAAATTAGACAATAATAACAACAACATGCAGAAGTACCACTACATTACATTATATCAAACATATCACGCAATTCACTTAATAATCTCGTTTCGCTATTAACAGTAAATATATCTACAGTATTACAATATTTGTTTACTGCGCTACACATTGACCGAAGAGGCGAGTTTGAGTGTTGAGGAGTATTTACTGAGCCAAAATAAAATGTTTGTCTTATCCTGCTATTCAAACGTGGTACGTAAAAATTTAATTGGGACATCAAATACGAGTCTTTGAATCTATCATGCACCAATTTATAAATAAAAATAATTTGTGCAATGATGCGTCGGTCCTGAAGAGACATGACATTGAATTCACTCTCTAACATTTCCAGTGGATAACCTTGTGTTGGATATATATGGTGTTTTCTATAATATAATGTTTTTAGGAATTTCCTTTGCACGTTCTCAATTTCCAGAATGTGGACATTGTATGAAGGACTCCAGATAACTGAGCAGTACTCCAAACGACTACGGATATATGCGCAATAAAATTTAATTAGAGGTTCTACTCCTTTAAATGGCTTAGTGTTCCTAATCATAAATCCTAACAATTTATAACTAAAACTGGTAATGTGATTTATGTGTTCGATAAACGTGAGTTTGCTGTCGAAATAAACTCCCAAATCTTTGAAGGAAGTGACAGGTTCGATTATGGTATTATTTATATGGTAATCAAATTCATTATTAATACGCTTTCTGCTGTAAGTCATACGTTTACATTTATTTATATTTACCATTAACCCATTTTCATTACACCAGTAAGAGAAATTTGTTATGTCTTGTTGTAGTGTTAAGCAGTCGTCGGGTGTATTTATAGTTCTAAACATTTTTAAGTCATCGGCATATAATAGACATTTTGAAGTAATACAGTTAGTGACATCATTGAAAAATAATAAAAATAATAAGGGGCCAAGGTTTGACCCTTGGGGAACCCCATTCAAAGATGCGAATTTATGTGACTGGAACCCTTTATATTCGACAAAATTAGTTCTCTTTGTTAAGTAGCACTTTAATAATTTAAGTAGGCAATCACTGAAGCCAAATGTATGAAGTTTTTGTATAAGTAAGTCATGCTGTACCACATCAAACGCTTTTGATAGGTCGGTATAGATAACGTCTGACTGTCCGCGTACATCTAGGGTTTTCGATACCTCTGTCATAAATGTCCATAAGTTTGTAACGGTTGATTTGCCTTTTATAAATCCGTGCTGACTGGGGGATAGAGACTGTGCGACATGAGCATATAAAACCTTATATAGCATAATCTCAAATATCTTGGCGAAGTTACTAATTAATGATATAGGACGGTAGTTCTGGATGTCACTGGTGCTTTTATTTTTGTGTATTGGCACAACTTTCGAAATTTTCCATGAATTTGGAAATTTGTTTTATTTTAAAATCATATTGTATATATGTAATAGTGGGGTTACCAAAATATGTCGACGGTCCCTAACAACTAGAGCAGGTATATTGTCGGGGCCCATTGTAAGGTTTTGCTTGAGCCCTCTAGATGCAACCATAAACTCTTCTAAACTAAATGTTTTAATGAGTAGCAGTTCCGAATTATTGACAGGGGTAGTATTGTTAATTGATGTGTTATTTACGGAATAAACGGACGAAAAGTAGTCTGCAAATGCATTAGTAATGTCTTGGGGTTGGTTAAGTTCAATGTCATTGTAATTCATAATACCAGGAATTCGCGACCTACCTTTACGTTCATTAATAAATGACCACATTTTTTGAGGATTATGTTTAATATCAGTTTCAATGGAAACCAAGTATTTAGAGAAGTCATTTTTAATACTTGCTTTAACACATTTTCGGTAAATAGTGAATTGATGTTTATTAAAATGAGTTTTATATTTTTTAGAAATGCTGAAATAATGTTGTTTGCGTTTTATATTTTGTACTGTGGACTTTGAATACCAAAATGGAAGCTTATGCAGTTTGCCAGTTTTTATGGGGACACACGAGTTTATATGGCTATTTATTATCTTGTAAAACTCAGCACAGGCGAGGTCTGGATCATCCAAGCTAAGAACAGAATCCCAACTTGATTCAAATATGAGATTGTAGAGTAACTGATAGTTCGCTTTCTTAAAGTTATAGGCTGGTTTTGACTTACCAAAATTTTGTACAGGATTGCCATTAGAAATTGTATATTCAATGTTTAGGGATGGGTGGTAGTTATCTTCTGAGACAATCGGAGAGTCACTACGTGCTATCGTACATTTCAGGTTTTCAGAGCTTATTACTAAATCTAGCAATCCATCGAACCTATTTTTATGTATATTTATTTGAGATGCCGCATTAAAATAAATGAAGTTTGTAATGATTTATGCTTTACTACACTGAATCACAGGAAAACCAGGTATGTTAAAGTCACCTACAATTAAAAATTCTCCGTCTAGCAGGAGTTGCGATTCCAAGTAATTAAATAGTGTTTCATAAGCTATGGCGGGAGTCTGAGGTGGTATATAAACAACAATAATATTTAGAACAACATTGAATAAATGTGCACATATGCCGACTAGATCAATGTTGAGATCACTAAGTTGGTCGTTGAGAATTAATTCACAGGAATGGAAACAAGTTTTTACGCCCACTAAGACACCTCCGCCACGCCCAGTTGTTCTATCCTTGCGATAGATATTATATAACGGGGGAAACAATTCAGAGCTTAAAAGTGAATCATTTCCCCAAGTTTCAGTTAACATAATTATATCTAAGTGACTTGACGCAAGTATATTATTGTAAAAAGTGAAGGTTTTGGTATTGAGGCCGCGTACATTCTGGTAATACATATTTACATAAGACGGTTGGGTGGCAATACGTTTTTTCCATTTACAATCCTGGGTAAACCATTATCATATTTTAACTGTACATTTTCACCACTATTTTTACGAGAACGAAAATCTAGTAGTATTTCCTTCTTTGTGGCACTTTCACGGGGGGTCAGGTCTTTGTTGATGTATATGTTAGAGTGTTCAACAATGTTCCGTAGTTTCTTTCCATTCCGTATTAAATTCTGGGCTTCAATTGTAGAGTCGAGTATAACCTTCAATAATCTTGGTTTTTCATCATTGCGGGGCTCACCTAGTCTGAATATCTTAATTCGTTTAGAATCTAACGGGGATATGTTAACTTTGTTTAGGATATTTACAACATGTTGGGCATCTGTCTCCTTATTTGGATTTTCCGGCAAATTACTTAGAATGATGTTAGTTTCTCTGCGTTTCTGTTCTCTTATTTCATGAAGTACTTCGTCGATAATTGCCGAGTTTGGTTGTGGTGTTACTTGATTACAAGAGATTTTTAGTTGCGCGATTTCATGTTGCAAATTAGACACTAAGTCTTTTAGTGTCAGCATGTATTCTGTCAAATCAGAAGTGCAGCAGCCACTACAGGTCCATTTAATGTTCTTAGTTGAGCGTAATATTTTTGTTTTATTGTTGGATAGTTTAACACAGGTTGTGCTATATATGCATCTACATACATAGCATTTGATTGAGTTAGTTTCTGTTATTTTAGTTTTGCAACATTTACATTCCATTTTCAAAAAAAAAAAAAGAAAATAGAATAAAGAGGGAAAAAAAGGAAAAAAGTACAGGGATACAAATCTTCACACCAACCCCGCCTGTAGTGGTGTCTAACTATTTCACAAACAACACTAGGCGATGGAAGGAGCACACAAGAGTACAGAGGAGTTTATTTGTAAAACAGTTCAAATAAAAATTAAAATCGAGTCAAAGGAGAATAATGTTAATAAAACGTTATTTGTTTGTTTTTTGTTCAGTGGGTTTACATGTTTTTTTTTAGTATACATATCCCCATGTATACATTGTAAATAATTTTATAATTTGAAGCTTCTAACGAGTGTCTCTAATCCTTGATTAAGTATGAAGTATTAAAGTTTCTAGTTTAGAAAAGCCTCAAAATGTGAATTAATTTATTACGTGAGATCAAACATAAAATCAAGCTGAGTGTACTATACTAAACTTCACTTGAAATCAGTGTTTTATACGCGTGGCGCATGAAGTAAAATTTCGAGTTTAGAAAAGCCTGAAAATTTGGTTTGGTCGCGTAGCGCTACGCGACCAAACCAAATTTTCATGTTTTTCTAAACTCGAAATTTTACTTCATGCTTAATCTGGGAGTGGAAATCCACCTTAGAAGTTACAAATTTAACAGTTCTATAATAACAGAGAATGTTGGCTTTTTTTATTTAGATGTTCTCTTATTAACAATCTTTATATTTTCTGATTTTTTCTTGTTTTTTTATTATTTACCTTTTTTTTCCATTTTGCAGTTTATAAATTCAATTTGAATGCTTACATCATTTTTAGAGAGATTATTTTTGTATTCTGTATTGGTGAAAAAAAACAGTTATATTTAGGTAATTATTTAGAAAAGTATGCAAAATCAATTTAAATTTAAGGTGAGTTCATGGGCGTAGCCAAGGGAGGGCACTTGCCGCCAGGGAATCGTATATTTTTGACGTTTCACGTGAAAATAATTGACATTCACAAGTTTTTAACAAATATTTTGATTCCCCTCTGGACACAATATTTTGTCTTTTCGATTCCGGCTATGTCCATAGGTGAGTTTTCGAAGATTCAATTAGTTTATAAACTGTTTCATTTTAAATGCTCACAATTTCCAAATTTCTATTCTGAAACGATTATTTTGATTTTCTACCGGGTATTGACTTGGCGGACGCAACATAGAAAATCCCATGTAAATTTTGCAATGTTCAAATTTTGACTCCCCTATTTATTTCAGCAACAAAATGTATTTACCTTTTTTGTAGAGGAAATGCTGAATTCATTCGTGTTAATGTTTGTCACTTTACGTTTCTCTAAGTTAAAATAATTAAGAAAAAGTAATGTGATTTTATAAAAATAATGACATGCTATGGAATTGAAACAACAATTGCGAATATCAAAATGGCAAAGGATATCACAGTGACTTGATTAAAGTAAATGTTTTCGAATTGTTTACACTATACAAGAAAAAATCCTCCTAATAAAATGATATTATGCAGACCACAGTTATCACGTTGTTTGCGTTATGTTTTTTGTCGTTAATTAAGTAACAGCAATATCTTGTGCTAAATTTTCTGACATTCCCTGATTTTTAAAAGAGTTTAATTTGAAGCTTTAAACGAGTGTTTTCCACACCCAGACTGAGCATGAAGTAAAATTTCGAGTTTAGAAAAGCCCCGTGAAAATTTGTCGAGGGTCGCGCAGCGACCCGAGACAAATTTTCTGGGCTTTTCTAAACTCGAAATTTTACTTCATGTGCCACACGTATAAGACACAGATTTTAAGTGAAGTTCAAAAATACATAAATTTGACAATATTATAGTGTTTTATACGCGTGGCGCATGAAGTAAAATTTCGAGTTTAGAAAAGCCCAGAAAATTTGTCTCGAGTCGCTGCGCGACCCTCGACAAATTTTCACGGGGCTTTTCTAAACTCGAAATTTTACTTCATGCTTAGTCTGGGAGTGGAAAACACTTGTTTAAAGCTTGAAACTAAACTTAAAAAAAAAACAAAAAAATATCTGCAATTGTTGTATCAATTCCATGGTGTGTCATTATTTTTATAAAATCACATTACTTTTTCTTAATTATTTTAGCTGTAAATTTTCTGACATTCGTTGATTTTTAAAAGAGTTTAATTTGCAGCATTAAACGAGTGTTTTCCACTCCCAGACTAAGCATGAAGTAAAATTTCGAGTTTAGAAAAGCCCCGTAAACATTTGTCGAGGGTCGCGCAGCGACCCGAGACAAATTTTCTGGACTTTTCTAAACTCGAAATTTTACTTCATGCTTAGTCTGGGAGTGGAAAACACTTGTTAAAAGCTTTAAATTAAACTTTAAAAAAACAGGGAATATCTGCAATTGTTGTATCAAGTTGTATCAATTCAATTTTCTGGGCTTTTCTAAACTCCAAATTTTACTTTATGCGCCACGCGTATAAAACACTATAATTTTCGGGGCTTTTCTAAACTCCAAATTTTACTTCATGCGCCACGCATATGAAACACTATAATACTGTCAAATTTATGTATATTCGAACTTCGCTTAAAGTCTGTGTCATACGCGTGGCGCATGAAGTAAAATTTCGAGTTTAGAAAAGCCCAGAAAATGTGTCTGGGAGTGGAAAACACTCGTTTAAAGCTTCAAATTAAACTCTTTTACAAATCAACGAATGTCAGTAAATTTACAGTTAAAATAATTAAGAAAAAGTAGTCATTTACATACCATGGAATTGATACAACAATTGCGGATATTCCCTGTTTTTTCTAAGTTTGGTTTCAAGCTTTAAACAAGTGTTTTCACTCCCAGACTAAGCATGAAGTAAAATTTCGAGTTTAGAAACGCCCCGTGAAAATTTGTCGAGGGTCGCGCAGCGACCTGAGACAAATTTTCTGGACTTTTCTAAACTCGAAATTTTACTTCATGCTTAGTCTGGGAGTGGAAAACACTTGTTAAAAGCTTTAAATTAAACTTTAAAAAAACAGGGAATATCTGCAATTGTTGTATCAATTCCATGGTATGTCAATATTTTTATAAAATAATAATAATAATAAACTGTATTTGTAGTCAAGTAGTTACATAATATACAATAAAACTATTTAGGTATTCTACAAACCTTAAGGCGAGATTCAATTTGAGCATTTATTGCTCAACTGGTCTTCCATCTAAACCTTAATGTATGAAAAAACAATTATTGAATACTATGCTTACGCAAGAACATAAAATATGAGTAATATAAAAATAACACAAAGGAATTGTCAACCAAACTAATGAATATATAAACTAAATGCATCCAACAACAACAACAAAAAATAAATGGAATAAGAAAGACAAAAAAAATAGGTAAATTAAATATTAGTAATGTGTACACTTATATAATATTGTATCAACAACCACACCTTGCATTACACATTTAAGAGATATTTATATTTTTTATTAAATTGCCTGATATTAAGTTGTTTCATATCATTAGATACCGAATTATATACACAATAAATTTGAAAGGAAAATGATCGCTCAAAAATGGTAGTCTTGTGCTTAGGTTGTGAAAGGTTACCCTTATATCGTGTATTTAAGGTATGAACGTCTTCTCGAAATCGTATTTTGTTATACAGGTACTCTGGAGATTTTGTTACAATGATTTTATGGTAAAACCGAACGGCCATATTTAGCCATCCGGCGTCCTTAAGCTAGTGCAAGATACGATCAAACTTCCGAATGCCATAAATGAAACGTAAACATGCATTTTGAACATATTGTATTCTTTTGGCAGTTAATTTATCAATTGACGAGTTATATGATGTCGAACAAAATGAGAAATGCGAAAGAACAAACGCATTGGAAAGAATGGTTTTAGTTTTAATAGGTAAGCACATTCGATGAGGGTACAGTTTTTTTTAAGTTAATGTAAGCAGAATTTATGTACTTATTAATTTGTTTCTTGTATCTAAAAGAACTATCTAGAATGACCCCTACGTTTTTATTACTTTCAGAGTATGCAATTTTTGAACCATTTATACAAATATTTATTTGAGTTTTTATAACATCGCAGTCACTTTTCTTACCAAAAAGTTGGAAAGACATTTTTGCTGGATTTAAATGTAGACATAAAAATGGTGATGTGTCCATCATAGTACTTTCCCCCGTAAATTGCGTATTAAATCACTTTTAAAATATTTGTAGCATTATTATTTTCAAAATGTCTTCAACTTTTTGATAACTACAACTTTTATTTGAAACATTTTTCAATTGGATCAACACATACTGACACAAACCAATGACTAGATAAAAAACACTATTTATTGAATATCTAAAAAACTAAGAGTGCTATGACAAAAAGTGAAGATACAAAAAATCTTTAGTATTTTATTACCTACAACTTTTATTTGAAACAATTTTCCAATTGTATCAACACACACACTGACACAAATCAATGACTAGATAAAAAACACTATTTATTAAATATATCAAAAACTAAGAGTGCTATGACAAAAAGTGAATCCACAAAAAATCTTTAGTTTATTATTTCCTACAACTTTTATTTGAAACATTTTTCAATTGTATCGACACATACACTGTCACACATCAATAACTAGATAAAACAAACAACTTTTAAAATATCTCAAAAACTAAGAGTGCTATAACAAAAAGTAAATATTTGAAATAAAACAACACAGTTGGGAGGGTTTCACTTTAATTGTTGAACACTGCAACATGTTTCACCACACAGTGGCTTCATCAGGCAGATGAAATAATGTATTATTATTATTTCATCTGCCTGATGAAGCCACTGTGTGGTGAAACATGTTGCAGTGTTCAACAATTAAAGTGAAACCCTCCCAACTGTGTTGTTTTATTTCAAATAGTATTATGGAGTTTCATCATGTATCCGCCTCATCAATTAAATATTAAAAAGTAAATAAACAATATATCTTCATTTTGTTATTATCTACAACTTTTATTTGAAAGAATCTTTTGTTTGATGAACATTTAATAAAAAAATCAGAAAAAACTGAAAAACGCTACGAGTAAAGTACCACTTCCGGTTTTCCGATTTTCACCAAAAGCTTTTCAGTTCTTCCGATTGTGACAAAAAGCTTAAGTTTCAAGTTTCATCCCGATATCTTCAGCGGTTTTTGCGGTACAGCGCACACAGACTCACACACAGCCACACAGACAGACATTTTTCAAAAATGGTCTTATTCGACTCAGGGGACCTCAAAACGGATATTTCCGCTAAAATTTTTGATTCGAAAATTTTCACGAAAACAATACTTTCCCTTTGTATTACATACGGGGGAAAGTAAAAAGTTGAGATACTATGAATTTGATCCAAGTCAGAATTCACACAAAACTCTGCTTGCTGAAACTCTTTTGGATCAAATGAATAATAAATTTGGCTATCGTCTGCGAACATATGACCATTCGAATACTGGATAGTGTTTAATACAGTGCTGGTATATATAGAAAATAATAGAGGCCCAAGAATTGATCCTTGGGAACACCTTGGTTTATGTCTATGAAATTTGACCTATTATTTCCTATCTCTACACATTGTTTCCTACCCCTGAGATAACACCTTAATAGTGATACTGCGGAATGGTCAAGCCCAATATAGTAAAGAATATTTTCTAAGATATCAAAGTTTACTGTATCGAAGGCCTTACTGTAATCTAGAAGTACTAGTATCGATATTTTTCCGTGATCAGATGCTGTTAGAATATCATCGGTAATCTTAATCAAGGCTGATTCACAACTGTAACCGTTTCTAAAACCCGACTGCATTGTTGGCAGAATATTATTTTCATTGACATAAGAGGTTAATTGTTCTTTCATGATTTCTTCTAATATTTTAGATACCGTGGGAAGTATGCTTATGGGCCTTAAGTGATTGTATTCTGTTGGGTTTCTGATTTTTGCAATTGGCTTTACAATTGCATACTTCCAGCAGTCGGGAACAAACGATTCTAACAAACACGTATTTATTATATGAACAATATAAGGAATGATAACCGGACAGCACAGGCGTAACATAACTATATTTATATCATCCACCCCGATAGAAGTCGATTTTATAGAATTTAGGTAATGTATTACTACATGTTTATCGATTAATGTAAACTTGAAGTTACCTGCAGTTGGATGCCTAATACTATCAAACATGTTATTATGTTGATTATTCCAATTAACACTATGCACTAGAGTAGAATCACTGAAGTGATTATTGAGTTGATAGACATTTTTAAGTGAGTTAGGAATATCAATAATATTATTTTTCAATCCCAAGAATTGTAAATGCTTCCATAATTTGTTTTTGTTATAGTTTTTAGATATATGTGTGTAATAGGCTTTCTTTTCAATTTTCAGTGTTATATTAGTAAAATTTCTAACACTTTTATAATAATCCCAATCAGAAGGTCTCCGAGTTTTTCGATATTTCGCCTTAGCTTTGTTGCGCATTTCCATGAGTAACTTCAAATTATCGGTAATCCAAGGACATGATACTCTTGATATAATATATTCCATTTGTTTCTGGATCTCGCCTAGCCATGCTTTCGTATTGTTATGTTGCAGTATCAACATTTACATTTTTTATTAATTGGCACTCCTGATTCCTTATTTTAACAGTGTTACAATAATTTATATCATAAGTAATCCTCTTTTTAATTTTCAAGAGGTTTATTGTTAATCTTGCAACAATTATTTCGCCACGCGGTCGCTTCTTCGAGCATTTTATTATTAAATCAAATTAATCTAGTGTTGCAATGCTGTGTCAATGTCAAAGTGAAAAATAATTTCAGGCACATATTAAATATTAACATGCCAAAGATTATCTCGGAATCAAAAAGGTTACAAATTCTGAAATCCTACAAACATTTTAGGCAAAGTAATCCAAATCTACAGCATCACAATATTATTACGATTTTAATAGATATTTTTGGGGTATGTCTAGTATTTTAATTATCATATATTTAATTAAAGATAATTACGTTTCAGGTAGGGAGATCTTCATTACAATTAATTTTACGACAAAGACCTGACGAATTGAAATCTACTACTTCTGGCAAACGATCTAAAAACAGTCATTTTTGGAATCACCCAGCTAGAAAAGATCTGCAACAACTAATTTGGCAATATAACTCTAGAAATCAGTATTTTACTTTGAGAGATCTTTTGAATGATATGAAAGAAAATTATGAGTTCCATGGGAGTAGAACAACACTTTATAGGGTTGTTAAAAGTATGGGGTATAAATTGAAATTAATTAATGGGCGCAAAATTCTCTGTGAACAAAAACATGTTGTTGCAGCTAAAATTATTTTCCTTAGAAAATTTTTACAGTATCAAAATTCCAGTGAAGATATCCAATTGGATGAAACATGGATATATGGATCCGTGGTTCGACGCTGGGTACATGAAACGGATATAAAAAGTAATCCAACTAAATTCAAAAATGAAGGCAAGCGCTTCACCATTCTACATGCTGGGTATAGGGGTGGGTTTTGGATGGGTGTGATTTTTTATTACATTCGAAAAACAATGACCGAGATTACCATGCCACAATGGATGGTAATACTTTTCAAAATTGGGTGGTTAATCAACTTATTCCTGCTTTGGCTAAGCTTTCAGGGAAATGTGTAGTTATTATGGATAATACTGCATACCATTCTGTGCAATTAGACAAAACTCCTTCATTTTCTTGTAAGAAATGCGAAATGCAGGAGTGGTTGGTTAAACACAATGTAAAATGCAATCCAAAATTAACCAAAAAGGAACTATGGACCTTATTTATACCTTTTCGATCAAATGACAAAATTTATGTAGTTGATGACATTTTGAGAAAGAACGGGCACGAAGTTCTTAGATTACCGCCATACCATTGTCAATACAATCCAATTGAAATGGCATGGGGGTTTTGTAAGACTTACTACAATAAGCACATAAATTCTAAGCAACCATCTAAGGATCGTGTTCAGAATTTATGGCTTGAGTCTCTCTCAAAATGTACATCCGATATGTGGCAAAATTTCTGTGATCATTGTGAAAAACTTATTTCGGATGACTGGACAAAACACATGGGAAACCTTTCTTTTGAAACCATTCCTCCTTTTATTATTTCGCTTGGGGAATCTGGCTCAGAACAAACATCAGAAGATTCAGATGCAGGTTCTCTTGACTAAATAATAAAAGTGGAATGAGGGCTTAAAAATTGTTTGACATGAAAATTATTAGTATCACAAGAGGGTGGGAATAAATTTTCAATTCTACAAAAAAATACTGAGGGCCAACAGAAGAGAGAATGACCAAAATTAAGGTGGATGGATGGAGTTGATCAAAATGTGTTAACGGGAAGACCCAAGCGAGAAATACAAATGGATGACGAAATAAGTTTGCAGAGCCGAATTCATTATATTTATTATATACAATATTATTGCTGTGTTTGTATGTACAAAAACCAAGTAGTAAATTTTGTTAATCTTAAAACTGCATATTATTATCCTTTTATATCTGAAAATTTGTAAAACAGTAACAGTGTAAGATCACAATAGTCAGAAATTATAACCTTAAAAATCGAACATCTGACAGTGACATTTAAAAACCCTGATTTAAAACACAACCAGCCCCATTTACAATACTTAAACTGTCACTTTTCCATAGCTAGGCGAGATCCAGAAACAAATGGAATCGTGTATACTTTTTTAGTTTTCAAAGGGGCATGCTTATCAAACAGGCTAGTGATACATGTATTAAAATAGACTATCTTGTCATTAAGGTTATTTATGTGTAATATGTTTTGGAATGGGATACGATATAAATCATCTTCAAATGTAACATTATGAATAAGTCTCAATGACCTGAAACATTTAGTTATATTGTCATAGTTATTGATGTCAAATGAAATGGAACAAAGCACAATATCAAATTATTCAGGCCATCTATAGACGCGTTTCGAGATTTATCTCTCCTCAGTATAGCTTTGGAGGAGAGATAAATCTCGAAACGCGTCTATAGATGGCCTGAATAATTTGACCCAAATTGTTACATTTGCAGTAGGTTACTGTATGTAACAGCAAACACTTGTTGTATAATTCAATGTCCGTCGGGGTATTAGCCCGGGAAGTAGTTGTTTCAATGAGTGTTTGATATAGTCTTTGTAAGACTAACTTGTTGTAGATTGCGATTCTTTTCGCAATCTACAACAAGTTAGTCTTACAAAGACTATATCAAACACTCATTGAAACAACTACTTCCCGGGCTAATACCCCGACGGACATTGAACTACACAATAAGTGTTTGCTGTTACACACAGTAACCTACTGCAAATGTAACAATTTGGGTCAAATTATTCAGGCCATCTATAGACGCGTTTCGAGATATATCTCTCCTCAGTATAGCTTTGCCATTCCCTCTAAACAATTTGACACCTTAGACTGGCGGTCACGTTACCGTTCAAACATTGGTATAAATGAAATTGCCAATTCTTGGTTGCAGAATACTTCAAACATTAAAAGTGCGATTCTTTTCGCAATCTACAACATTAAAAGTGTTGAACGGTAACGTGACCGCCAGTCTAAGGTGTCAAATTGTTTAGAGGGAATGGCAAAGCTATACTGAGGAGAGATAAATCTCGAAACGCGTCTATAGATGGCCTGAATAATTTGACCCAAATTGTTACATTTGCAGTAGGTTACTGTGTGTAACAGCAAACACTTATTGTGTAGTTCAATGTCCGTCGGGGTATTAGCCCGGGAAGTAGTTGTTTCAATGAGTGTTTGATATAGTCTTTGTAAGACTAACTTGTTGTAGATTGCGAAAAGAATCGCACTTTTAATGTTTGAAGTATTCTGCAACCAAGAATTGGCAATTTCATTTATACTAATGTTTGAACGGTAACGTGACCGCCAGTCTAAGGTGTCAAATTGTTTAGAGGGAATGGCAAAGCTATACTGAGGAGAGATAAATCTCGAAACGCGTCTATAGATGGCCTGAATAATTTGACCCAAATTGTTACATTTGCAGTAGGTTACTGTGTGTAACAGCAAACACTTATTGTGTAGTTCAATGTCCGTCGGGGTATTAGCCCGGGAAGTAGTTGTTTCAATGAGTGTTTGATATAGTCTTTGTAAGACTAACTTGTTGTAGATTGCGAAAAGAATCGCACTTTTAATGTTTGAAGTATTCTGCAACCAAGAATTGGCAATTTCATTTATACTAATGTTTGAACGGTAACGTGACCGCCAGTCTAAGGTGTCAAATTGTTTAGAGGGAATGGCAAAGCTATACTGAGGAGAGATAAATCTCGAAACGCGTCTATAGATGGCCTGAATAATTTGACCCAAATTGTTACATTTGCAGTAGGTTACTGTGTGTAACAGCAAACACTTATTGTGTAGTTCAATGTCCGTCGGGGTATTAGCCCGGGAAGTAGTTGTTTCAATGAGTGTTTGATATAGTCTTTGTAAGACTAACTTGTTGTAGATTGCGAAAAGAATCGCACTTTTAATGTTTGATGTAAATCTATTTAGAAAAAAAAATGAGATATCACAAAACTTGTGAATAATTTAGTGTAAACTAAAAAAAAACTGTGATATTATCTCTTTTTTTTAAATGGCAAAATGGATTTTTTTAAATAGATTTACACCACTTTTGCAGAGGCTAATAAGCCCACTGGGAATATTACAAGACCAATCACTTTAAAAGGAAAGTTAGATTTCTACAGTATCATTGACAAAGTCAATTTTGATTTTGTGAACAGTTCCTTAGACATCAGCTTGAAATGGTCTAAATTATACAATATCCTAAGTGCTGCCGCTAACCAGGCATTTCCCCTTAAAAGGAATAACGTTAATCACACAAATAAACTAACTAAGGTATTTTGGTTTGACCGGAACCTCCAGACCATGAGGGATACTCTGGAACTTATCCGCGAACATCACAATATATACACTACCGAACAATCATATAAACTACTCAAAGAATATACTTATAGTTACAAACGTTCAATAATAGCTAAAAAAACTATTGCCTGGGAGGATTATGTTAACAAATCTCATAACAAGCAAAGGGCTTTGTGGGATGTGATTAATGAGTCAAGGCTCAAAAAGTATAAAAGCTCGAACTGTGATATAACATGTGATAAATTGAACTCCTATTTCGTGAATGCGGCTAAAGAACTACTAACACACTCACAAGTAAACCAAACGCCAAACTTAATCACGGATACTAAAACAAATAAAATATTCTCATTTAAAGAAACGACACCCGTTAAGGTTCGTGATACAATAACGCAATTAAAGCCGGGTAGAAGCTCAGATATTTATGATTTATCTGTTGACATTATCAAAGTGGTGAAAGATATCATTATCTCCCCATTAACAAAATAATAAATGGCATAATCACTTCAGGAAATTTTCCAGATGTTTTAAAATACGCCAAAGTGGTACCAGTCCATAAAAGTGGTATAGTTGGTGAAATAAACAACTATAGGCCCATTGCAATTCTTCCTACTCTTTCAAAAATAGTTGAAAGAATAATGAAGGATCAAATAGTCGATTATTTGGAAAACAATCAACTATTAAATCATCACCAATTTGGCTTCAGATCAAATCGAACAACAACTGATGCCATTATTAACTTGACAAATACAATATTAGATTGTTTCGAAAACAAATCATACTGTCTCGGAACATTCGTCGATTTAAGTAAAGCGTTTGACTGCATATCACACGAGCTATTGGGTTACAAGTTGAGCCGATATGGATTTTGTCAGAACAGCACGGACCTAATATTCTCATACTTATCTGACCGTGTCCAGGTGGTTCAATTTGACAATAAAATATCAGATCCCCTCTCAGTCACAATCGGGGTTCCACAAGGATCAGTCCTGGGACCAATATTATTCCTCATATTCATAAATGACATTCCAGATCATGTAAACTCCAGGGTAGTGTTATTCACGGACGATACCACCGTACTTGATACTGCGAACTCGATAAATGACATTATGGACAGTGGAGTGTCTACCCTAAACCAAGTCACAAATTGGTGCAATTCAAATAAACTAATTTTAAACGAACATAAAACCAAGAAGATCTTATTCACTCTAAATAAAAGTGATATTGCACTTGATGATAATGCTAAGTTTCTTGGTATCTACTTAGATCCAAAACTAAGGTGGGATACACACGGTGAAAACTTGGCAAAGAAACTGTCCAGAAATATTTATTGTCTTTGTATGTTAGCGCACAACCCTGTAGGCAAAGCTTTACGGTCAGCTTATTTAGCTTTATGTGAATCACACATAAGGTACGGCATAATTGTATGAGGTCATTCTGCCTCCAGGCATAGGATATTCTCCCTACAACGCCAAGCTATCAGGATTGTTGCAGGTCTAAAGTATACCGATGACTGTAAAAGTTCATTTATTAGACTTCGAATATTAACACTACCCTGTATATACATCCTGGAGTGTCTCATACACATACGGAATAACTTGAACTTGTACCCCAATCATGATCATCATACTCACAATACTCGTTCCAAAACAGATATCTATCAAGAGCACATCAGACTACAAACAGTGCAAACAGGCACTAAATACTACTGTATACGATTCTTTAATAAACTACCAAATACGGTACGATCGTTGCCTATCAATATCTTCAAAATAACTATAAAGAACTACCTTATACAGGAAGCATTCTACTCGTGGGACGAATATATGTGCTGTGATAAACCATTCTGTGATATTTAAAACACTAGTTACTTACTATTTAATCTGTTGTAACTCTCTATTCTTTTACAAACAAATTCTACTACTAACTATTAAATGCTTTTAATGTGTTGTGATTGTTATTTTACTTTTAGAACTACATTTTTTAACATTTTAACCTTATATTAAATTCTAGTCATTATTATTTATTATTCCAATGCTTTTAATCTGTTGTGCTGTTATTTTACTTTTACAAATATTCGTACAATTAAGTTTTTAATCTGTTGAGTCTCGATATTTCACTACTATTTCAACTTGCACCCTATATATCTTCACAAGTTTTGTCACCAAAACCATTTCTAAACAAATGGGGATCGTTATACCTACCAATCCACTTTGGCGAAATGTTACAGTGATTTAACTAAATATCTTATTTTATTATTATTACTATTATTATATATTATTGTATTACTATTGACGAGTGTAAACATATTTTTGTATCAGCACTAATAAAAGGAAAAAAAGGAAAAACAAAGTCCTTAAACAAACTGGTTTTGCGCTTATTTCTCAGAATTTATAATTTCA